>PVKH010001517.1:0-30215 GCA_004027955.1 Chaetophractus vellerosus
CCAGCTGTGTGTGGGGAACCCTAAGGACAAGAAGGTTAATGCAGAGGTCAGGCATCTGCCCAGCAGTGTCATGGGGACAAAGGGGTCTTGGGACATCTGGGGAAGGGCTCTACCCCCAAACTTTGGAATTGAAATCCAAAGGCCCACGGGGGCTTCCATACAGTTTCTTGACCTTCTGACACTCCTCAAATCCTGGAGAGCCTGAGTTTAAGAAACGAGACTATTCAAGGCCAGGATGGTCACCTAGGATGTCGAAGGATCCCTTTCTCTCATGCATATGCCCAAATTCCCTTCCCTCTGTAATGGTCAAAGCCCAGAGTGAAGGAGAGTAGAGTATAAAGAGCCTGAGGAGAAGAGAAAGTGGAGCATCCTGGCTGAGACCCAGCCCCCTCTGACCCACATGGGGACCCCCCTGTGGAACAATATGGTGCAGCTCATGGTTTGCTACATGCATGTAAATGGGAGCCCTCCTTGGGGCCTCATCAGGACCTCCAGCTTTGTGACCTGGATACAAGGGGTGTTAGGTCTGTCCAAACCTCAGGGATACCGCCCATCCTTGCTCTATGGCTTTACCTGTGTTTTCTGTGGCAGAGTCCTTAAATGGAGAAGGTTGTTGGTACCTTAATAAAGTCTTTCTGCAAAACAGGAAGAGCTGATTTTTCATTTACTCATTTAATAAACTTCAAATTTGCACTAAGCAGCACTTGACTTCATGCTTTGTTTCCATCTTTCCTTCTGCACCATCCCTTCACATACACACGGGCACGCATGCCCGCGTGCCCTGAAGTATAATTATTCATCTTTAAATCAACAAATCCTCTTCATAGCCCATTTCCTTTGCCCAGGCTAAATCTTGGCTCTGTCAGGAGAGAGGAGTGTCCTCCTTGGGGAAATATGAAACTCTGGCCCTGGGGATCCAGTGTCTCCTCCCCATCACCACCATCCCCAGCTGGAAGAACAGAACTGGTATGAGCAAAGAACCTGAGAGGTCCTGGAGACTGAGACCTCTACTGCACAACCTTCCAGGCCCCTCTCACACTCCCCTTAGCCCAGGGCTACTGCAGAGGAGTCGGAGGGCCCAGGCATCTGCCAGCCCCAGGCAGGCCATGGAGATCTCCCCAGAGCTCCAGAAATACTGCCCACCCAGGTGGGGCCAGCTCAGCCCTCATCTCCAACTCAGTGTTCCCCATGGGATCAGGGACTAGTGGCTGCCCAGTCACTCAAAGACCTCCAGGCCCTCTCATCCTGTGCCTCCTCAGTCTCAGCCCACAGCCTGGCTCCCAGGATAGGACCCTCCAGCCAGCCACTTGGACTCTTGCTCTCTTTCGAGTTAGACAGGATTCTCTCTGTGGGAGGACTGGAAGGCTGTGCTCTACTATCAATCAATAGATGTTGAGTAACCGTCATATACCAGGCACTATGCTAAGCACTAGAGTCCCTGTTCTCACCATTTATAGTCAGGCTGACCTTGATCTAAAAGCTACAGACCTATGTCCCACCTGCTGGAAATCCTGTGTGGCCTAGAACTGGGTAATATATCAACCAAAACTGTGAACCTTCGTTCTAGAACAAAAACCATGCCTCTCAGTAAAGCACCCTACACTTAAAATTTAAGTTAGCTCATTGACCCTAGAAACACATTCTATTGGCACTGGAAGGGAGGATTTATTTGTTTAGCATCTTATGCCATGGTTTTCAAACTGTGCTCTCTGGAGCCCCTGGAAGTACAAGGGGAGAGGAGGACAATGAGGGGCCATGTCCAGTCCCTCTCCTCAATTCAGAACAGCATATCGCTATCTGTTTTAGGTATAGCACACACATAAAATTTCCTTTGAAGAAAGAGATCTCTGGCTTTTAAAAGTAAAAATTTTGAAACCCACTAATGTAAAACAACCTCCTCCTTTAGAATATGAAGAAACTAAGGCCAAGAAAGGGAAGTGACCAAAGGGGCCATTCAGCGAGTTACCCACAGAGCCAGGCTTGGAACCAGGGTCTCCCAACTTGTATCTCAACCTTCCTGGTGAGTGGTCATGCAGTTACTCAGATGGCCAACCTGGACATAAAGGGAATTCAACGTCTTCCCTTTTCCACCCGACACATGAAGCCATACGTACAAACAAAATATGCTCCCATCTGACAGTCTAAAACTCTAGGTTTAAAGACAGCTGTCACACACACCTGCCCCACTCTGACCCAGGGCAATTCTACCCTAAGCTAAACCTTTACCCTGCCACCCACCACTCACTTCTGCATTTATTCCCCCCAGGAGAGAGCTCGGGGTCCATTCAGCATGCAAGACCTTCTCTTCTGGAAACTCTCCTCAGGGCTGGAGTCTTAGTAGGTTCCCCTGTATACTGTCCATCAGATGTTGAGGGAACCTGACAGGCAATGAGGGAATGAAGCCTACTGGGAGAAGGGCCCATCTTCTATTGCAATGGAGAGCTCAAGTGAGGACCCGGCCTACTGTTGAGCTAATAGGGCCAGTCCTCCTAACACAGCCACCATTCTCCTCAGGCTGTGAGCTTTGAAGAAAGTGTAGAGAAAGGAATCTCGGGCCTGGAGTGTCACCCTAATCTGCTCTGTGTTTCCTTTGGGGAAAAGTGTGAAGTTCTTTATCAGCTCTCTAAAATAGTGATTAAGAGGATAAAGAAAAGAGTTCTTCCACCCAAATCAGAAACTTCTATGACTTTGATGAGGCTCATGAAGATAAAGTAATGGACGTGAAACTACCAATGTCCCTATCTGGTTCTCTAGTCCCGGGATTCCTTCCATTTCAAGAAGGAGTCTAGAGAAAGAACATCCTCCTGCTCTGCAGTTGACTAAAAGAAAATCACTAGACTAGACAGCATTTTCCCAACCCCACTAGTACTAACAATTTCCAAAAGAAAACTGCATCCTAAAAATGTATCCACATGCTCATTCCCACTGGCTATTCTGTTCAAGGCAAATGCTTAAAGGGCATATCATTTATCTGGTGAGGGTCCAAAAGAGAGATAAAAGAAAGAGAGAAGTTAAGTGGGTCACTCCCTCCAGCTCTGCTTGGATCTTCATAAAGCCCTCTTTTTCCTGGGTCCTGGTCTGCTCAGAAGCCCGTGCCTAGAAGGCTAGGACTCCTGTCTATGAAAATATATGTATAAGGGCTGAAAAGCATAACAATAACTGCCAACCTACTATCCCATACCTAGAGAATATATTCTTCAAAACTGAACGTAAAATAAAGACATTTTCAAACAAAAAAAAACTGACAGTTTTTGCCAGCCAACATACATGAAAAAAATATATATACAGTTCTTCAAACAGAGAAAATAATAATCTAAGCAGAAGCACTCAACTGCAAGAATGAATGAATCAAATGCAGAGAAATCATAAGTATATGAGTAAATCTAAATAAATATTGACTATATATAACATAAAGCGATAGCAGTAATGTCCTACAGAGTTTAACATATATGGCCAAAGTAACAAAAAAGATAAAAGGGAAGTAAATTGTCCAGGAAGTGGTGAAAGTACTATCTTATACTACATTTAATAAATAAAGACTTCATGTTTTAATCTCCAGGACAACCACTAAAAGAATAGAAAATTAATATATAATTATCAAGGTAAAAGAGAGGGCAGAAGGATGACAAGACTTTGTCTTGAGCAACAGGAACAAAGAATCATAGGTCCATCTCTGACCAAGTCTCCTCCAAGGTCACCCTCAAGGTAAGGGTTGGAGAATGTCCCAGGGAGCCAGCAGCCACGGCAGATGCACTGAGCCCAGGAATAACATGGTTTGGGGCCTTTGCCCACAAAATCTCTAAATTATCGCTGGGAGAGAGGAAAGAGGTCAGAGTTTCTCAGCCTGACACCCACTGTGGTGACCAGTACACAGGAGTCCATTGGCTGGAGGAACAGCCCCCCAAATCTCATCAGTGTGGGGGTCCTCTGAGCCCTGTCCATGTGGACTGAGTTCTGGGCCACAGCTTTGGAAGCAGACATCGTCACCAGACACACCACCACCTGGAGCAGGGTGGAGCTGCTGATGAAAGAGGAAGCAAGCAGAGTGATCCAAGCAATGGCAGCAGCCTGGCCTAGGGCTGCCGATTCCAAACCAGAGACTCAGCCTGGATGCAGAGGATGGAAGCTAACGCCCAGATGACAAGAACCTGGTGAACATCTCTGTGTGTGGGTTTGAGGGAGGCTTCCTGAGCATGAAAGCGATGGAGGACACCACAAGGGGGAAGATAAAGTCCATTTTCAAAACCTAATTTCTGGGCTAAGGAGAAATTGTGAGATAAATTAATAGGCAGGTGACAAAATGGGGGGAATATTTGCAATGTGTATGAGTGTAGGGCATAACAGAATGTTCAGGGGAACTCTCCAATTGTCCCAAAATTGGTGACAAGGGACCAAAGAGGCCCAAAAAAACCTGAACTGCCATCATCAGAAGCTAGAAACCATCCTCAAGGTTTGTAAAGAGGTGCCCAGTTGACTTTGCTACCCCAACCATGTCCCAGCACTTCAAGGCTTGAAAGAAGTATAGCCTGGCCAGGGCAACATTGGCCAGGCTGGGACAGGGCGGGTGCAGCTTGCTCTTCTAACTCAGGAGGCATACAGCTGATACCCAGCAAGTCCTTCATGAGGACAACTGCTCATCCAGCAACCTAAATCCACTCACTGGTTGCCACAAACCCGGGAGTGGAGGTGCCCTAGTCACATGATCATCTCTCTCTCCCACGTGCCTAGGTTAAAAGAGGCAGTCCTGACCTGCATACTGATAGTGTCTAGCTGAAGTTTTTTGTTAGTCTCTTGTGCTTTTGGGAACAGAACTCTTTCCTTAGGAGCTTTGGATTTAGTGTTGCACTTATTGCTAGGTAGTCAAAGACATGTGCAAGAACCAGGAGAGATGAATATTTCCCCAATCCATGGCTATGTGATGAAGAGGCTGTATGGTCTCACATAGACATTCCCATCCAGAAGAGGGCACCAAATCCCCTTTTAGACACGATTCCATAGACTAGCGGTAAATACGACTTCATAGTGACCCAATGCTGCTATGTCTGCTTGTTAAAGAATTTTAAAATATAAAGGCAATTTACTGGGGAGGTATATTTAAAATCTTGAAACTAAGAGGCAAAGAAATAATGAATCTCAAGATGGAAAATCAAGTATTTGGAATGTTAACACTGAAACCACACCAGCATTATTAAGTTTGCAATGATTATTTTAAACTGTCATTTTCAAAAATTTGAAAATACCTTTTTTTAAACCTGAAGAAAAACAGCTACATTTGGAACACTTTCTATATCAGTCAGTGTTTAGATGGTTAGAAACCTGCACTAAGGCTAAGAGCAGACTTAACTCTGGAAAGTAACTTTTAAAACAGTTTCAATGTGAAAAAATATTTTTAGTAACAAATTTTGGTTCACATGAACACACTCTGATAAGCTAGTAACTGATGTGGCCACAGTCTTCAAGAAAAAAAGCATTTGCCATCCTTTGGAACAAGATTTGTTGGATCACCCGCCGCAATGTGTGTGAATGAACTCACTTTTTTTTTAAGATTTATTTTTATTTATTTATATATCCCCCCTTGCTGCTTGTTCTTGCTGTGTTCATTTTTGCTTTTTGCATTCTTCTGTGTCTGCTTATCTCCCCCTGCTGCGGAATCCTGCCGAGTCAGCTCACCGCTCAGCGGCTTGCTTGCTCACAGCGGCTTGCCCTGCTCACGGCGGCTTGCCTTCTCCAGGCAGCCTGCCTGCTGAGGAGGCCCCGGGAACCGAACCCAGGGCCTCCCATATGGTAAACCAGAGCCCTACCAATTGAGCCACTGCTGGTTCCCTGAACTCACTTTTATGCTTGCATTTTTTGCGTTGAATATCTATTTTGAATTTGCATAGTTATGCTTTAATTCCTCATGCTTTCTCACTTCATGGAATTGATTTCCACTGACCATAAACTATAAATAAAGAAAAGAAAGACATATGTGAAATTAAAAAGAGGGGGAAAGGGAATATTAAAAAAACAATCCAAAAGAAGACAAGAAAGGAGATAGAGTGTGAAACAAGCAAAAAATAGAAAACAAATAGTAGGGTCATAGATTTAAAGTCAACTATATCAATAACTACCATAAATGCATCTGATAAATAGTCTAATTAAAAGACAAAGATTGTCAGACCAGATTAATAAAACAACTATATATTGCTTATAAGGGACATCTCTTAAATATAAGGACACAGAAAGATTGAAAGTAAAAACATTAAAAAAAGATTTGCCTTACAAACACTAATAAAAGAGCTGATCTAATTGTGCAAATATAAAAGTCAACTTTAAAAATGGAACTATTTCTGGTGATTTTAAAAGATAGTTCATGATGCTAAAAGGCTCATTCATTGAGAAGACTTAATAATCATACACCATATTCACCTAATAACATTGCTTCAGAATATTTAAAGCAAATTTGACAAAACTGAAAGGATAGACAAACCCACAATCCTATTGGGACATTTTCATACACCTCTCTTGGTGACTGATAGAACAGGCAGACAAAAAAAATACCTGTAAGTATATTGGACATCTCTTGTACTCTGTCTCACATCCTCTTGGCCCATATTTTTACTCCAGTCATTGCCACAGTAATCAGCTCCATAGAGGTCTAACCTGACAGTACCTTGCCTCAGCTGCCATACATTTCTCACTTTCTGCCATGGAGTTCTTCTGCTGCCTTTATGTGGAACACTTGCAAGAATTTGCTCAACCTTCTAATATCTGCACAAATCTAGATGTACAAGTAAGTTAATGACACTCAGAACAATACTTAACCAATGAATACAGGTTCCAGAAGATAATTATTCTCCTCTTCTGTGTCTCGGGTAAACAATTCTAAGATGCATTCTCAACAGGTCACTAGAGGCTCCCCAGTGGAATTAAGCTGCATTTGATCATAGAATTAATCAACCCAATAAGTCCCCCTTATATTGGCATTTTATCCTTCCCAGTTTTACTCTTCCCAGTTCCCTAGTCCTATCCCTTGGAATTACTTCCCAAAATAAACTACATGCACACAAACCCTGTCTCGGACTCTGCTTTTGAAAGAAACCCAGGCTAAGAAGTAAGACTATAGACTATTTGTGCAACATAACTAAAAAAATTGACCTAATTGACATATATAAAACATTGCACCCCAAATTGCAGAATCCATATTCTTTCCAAGTGCACATGGAACATTTAGCAGTATTAAAAATATGCTAAGCCAGAAAGCAAATACAACAAATTTTAAAGAATTAAACTCATACAGATTATTTTTCTGACCATAATGAAATTAAGTTGGAAATCAGTAATGAAAGAATAACTAAAAATTAGCCAATTATGGGGAAAGAAATTTCTAAATAATCCATGGGTCAAAGAAGAAAATCAATGAAAATTTAGAAAAATTTTGAAATTAATTATTAAAATTAATAATAAAGGTGTATCATATCAAAGCCAAGCAGCTCAATCTGTTTGGAAATTTACTTTCTTGAATGTCACTTGTTGGAAAAGAAGAAAGACCAAAAAATCAATATGCTCTCTTTACCTGTATCCAAGATACACTAATTAAACCAAAGGAAATTGAAGGATTGAAATAATGAAGGCAAGAACAAATTAATGAAACAGAAAACAAATGTGCCATAGAGAAAATCAGCAAAGCTAGAAGTTCTTTAAAATGATTAACAAAGCTGATAAACCTATAGTAAGACTGGTCGAGTCACCAGATGTTGCAGTTTGAGATTATTTACGAATCCCCCCCCAAAAAAGATTATGTTTGTAAACTGGCCTAGTCCCCTGGGAGTGATACCCTTTCTCTGTATTAAATTCAAAGGATTTAAGTTTATTTAATCAAATCAATTTAGGGCCTTTGATTTGACCACGTCAGTAGGACATGACTCAGGGTTGAGTCTCCGCCCCCTTGGTGGGCTGATATAAACAGACACTGACATGGAAGAAGACACACAGGAAGAAAGAGAGATCCATTGACAAAAAAGAGGAGAACTTTGATCCTGCAGCCTGGGAAGAGAGAGAAACCATTTGCCTGCTAGCTTGCAGCTAAGCAGCTGAGCAACTGAGAAGCCCTGAGAGACGACCCCTATGCCAGCCTACAGCTGAAATCAGAAGAAGCTGGGCCCACGGAGCCTTAAGAGCAGGGATTTTTAACCTTTTTTGTTCCACAGACCCCTTTGCCAGTCAGGTAAAAACCATAGACCCCTTACTAAGTCCACACTATACTGTGTATTATTTAATAAGTATAGCACACCCTCACCAACACATCCCCACAAGAATAATGTTTTTTCTCAATTTCAGTTCAAGCTCACAGACCCCTTGTTAAGAATCCCTGCTTAAGAGGAGAAGGAAGGAGAGACCAGGCAGGGATGGCCTGCCATCTTGCTTCAACACGAGGCAGCTGACTTTGGTGATGAACCAGCCTTGAGTTGGACTCTTTAGGGCCTTGGAACTGTAAGCTTTTACCCCAAATAAATAACCTTCATAAAAACCATCAGATTTCTGGTACTTTGCATCAGCACTCCTTTGGCTGACTAATACACCAGGTTTAGCAAATAAAAGTACAGAACTCCCATTAAATTTGAATTTCAGATAAACAATAAATAAATGTTCAGTATAAGTAAGCCCTATGCAATATTTTGGACCTATTTATACTTTTTTAAGCCATTGTTTTTCTGAAATTCAAATTTAACTGGATGTCTTATATTTTACCTGCCAACCCTAAAACTGATAAAGAAAAAAGAAGAAAATTACCAAAATCAAGAATAGAAAAGCAAATATCATTACATATTTTACAGACATGTAACTTTAAGCAACTTTAAGTTAATAACTTTGAAATTTTGGATATAAATAGATTAATTCTTAGAAAAACACATTCAATAAAAACTGACACAAATTGCCCAATAACTAATTTTTTAAAAATAGAATCTGCAATTTAAAACCTTCCCACAAAGAAAATTCGAAAAGCTAACAAGGAAGGCTACCTTCATGACCTTCAGGTGGGCAAGGATTTTCTTTAAAAAGACAGAAAAGCCACCAGCCATTAAGGAAAATAGGTAGCTTAAAATTAAGTGCTTTTTTTTTCATCTAAAAACTAGAGGGTGAAAAGATAAACCACAAAGTGGGAGAAAACATTTACAATGCACATATCTGAAGAAAGATTCATATTCATAATATATAAAGAACTTCTGCTAGTCAACAAGAAAAATATGAACTATCCAATAGAAAAAAATGAGCAAAATCTTAAAAGCACGTTTTGGAAAATAGGATATCAAAATCACCAAAAAGCATGTAAAACATTTCAGAGCATTAGTCTTCAGGGAAAAGCAAATTAAAATATATATATATATATACAATAAGATACCACTACACAGCCACCAGAATGGCTATGATGAAAAGTTACTACAATATCAAGTATTACCATGGCATACCAACAATACCAAAACTCTTATACATTATTGGTTGAAGTGGTACAATCACTTTGGGAAAAAAATACTCATGTTGAGCATGACAATTCTGTTTCTAAATATACACCCAACAGAAAGGCATGCATATGTGTATGGAAGATATGAATAAAATTTTTCATATGAATTATCTTCTCAATAGCAAAAAAAAAAAATTGAAACCAACAAAAATTCCAATATTCAGTAGAATGGATTTATAAATTATAATATAATTATTTAATGGAATACTAATCAACAGTGACAGTGAATGAACCACATAACCACAGGGTTGAATTTTTAGAAACATAATGTTGAGCAAAAGGAGCCAGGCACAAAAGGGTACTTACTGATTGAGCCTATTTATGTAAAGTTTAAAAACAAACAGGCAAAACTAATCTAAGGTGATAGAAGTTAGGATAGAGATTACATTAGGGAAGATGAAGGTCGTGGCTGGGAGGGGCATAGAACGGCTTCTAGGTGCTAACAACCATCTAGGTTGGAGTTTCATGGGTGTGTTGCTTTATGACAATTTATTAGGAAAATACTTAAGATTTGTACATTTTGGTATGTTTGTGCCATCTTTCAATAAAAAGTTCACTGTTCATGTCTGAAAATTTAAATGTTGGTGCAAAGAGAAGTCTGTAAACTGCTGGCAGAAGCATAAGTTGGTACAATGATTTTGGACACTGTTTGGCATTACCTATTAAAGTTGAAGGTATGAGTATGCTATGACCCAATGATTATACTTTTCCCCTTAATTTTACACTTCCGTAGTACTGAATGACTTGTAGTTCTCCAACCACCCATCTTTTCTCTTGCCCTCTTTGCTACATTGCTACTTCTGCCCAGAAAACCCTGCCTCACTTTGTCCAATGACAGAATCTAGCCTGTCCTTGAGATCTCAGCTCACATGAAGCCGTCAGTGCCTTCTCAGATAGACTTGAGAGCCTCTCTTATCATCTCACAGCACTTTATACATCTCTCCATTGCCACTCTTTCCTATTTGTGCTGTAATTACGAGCTCGCAAACTATGATCTCCTTTGTATCGCCAGTGTATGACTTCCAGTAAATGCCCATCAAACTATTTTAGACTGATAATGAGTGAGTGAACTCAGTGGCATTTTACCCAGAAACCCTGAGCCTGAGCGGTATGGGGAATTTCATTAACCATACCACCATAAACATTGGCATTGAAAGGACACATATGAGGAAGCAGATGTGGCTCAAGCAATTGGGCTCTTGTCCACCATAGGAGGTCCAGGGTTCATTTTCCAGGGCCTCCTTGTGAAAGGCAAGCTGGCCCGTGTGGCGAGTTGGCCCAAGTGGCGAGCTGGCCCATGCAGAGTGCTGGCCCACACGGAGTGCTGACCTATGCAGGAGTGCTGACCCGCGCAGGTGTGCTGGCCCACACGGAGAGCTGGCGCAGCAAGATTGTGCAACAAAAAGAGACACAGAGGAGAGACAATAAGAGATGCAGCAGACCAGGGAGCTAAGGTGGCACAAGAGATTGAGTGGCTCTCTCCCACTCTGGAAAGTCCCAGGATCAGTTCCCAGTGACGCCAAAGGAGAAGACGAGCAGACACAGAAGAACACACAGAGAGCAGACAGTGAATGCAAAACAATGGGGGTGGGGGGAGAAATAAATAAATAAATACATCTTAAAAAAAAGAAAGAAAGAAAGAAAGAAAGAAAGGACATACGGTGGTAGAGGAAAAGGGTTAGGAGGTTAAGGCTGGGGAAAATAGTGCCAGTCATGTGTCCTGTGATTACCAAGGAATCCACACTAGATAGGAAAATGTCATCAAGTCAGCAGGGAGTTGAACAACTAGAAGCAGGCAAATAATGGAACTCAAGGTCCTAGAACCCAAAATAAGGAGATACCTAACAACCCCAGTCCTTGGCATCCTGAGCATGGCACAGACAGCAAAATTAGCCAATATTATAGGGCCAGGAAAGCCCAGGGCACAGAACCACAGCTCCTCGGGCAGGGGCTGGGAGCAGAAGGCAGGGTCCCAGGATCCCTCAGATATTGTGATAGGAATGGGGCAGATGAGAGACTGTACCAACTGTGGAGATGTACTTTTTATTTCTTTGGCCTTCCAGAATCCTCAGGCAACTTAAAAGAAGGTAATTCTGGTTCACAGACTTTTGGAAGATTTTAAGGATCCTTGAGGCTAATAAATGCTACTACTAATAAAAACTAACTTTTATTGAGTACTCATTATGCCTCATATTTTACCAAAAAAAAAATCTCTTACTTAATTTTCACCACTGTTATGCTTATTTTGCAGAGGAAAGGGGGAGCTAAGAGAGGCGAAGAAACTTGCCCAAGGTCACAAAGACCATGAGGTGTGCTACCAGTCAGGTTCCAGAGCACTCAGCCAATGTATTTAATCCGCCTGGCTCCCAAATACAGATCTGAATAAGGCTTATGTAAGAAAGGAGTCAACCCTTTCCCAAACCTTGGCAATGTGACCCTTGCCTTAACTCAGAGATGTTTGCTCTGGGACATCCATTCTTCTCTTCTCCTTAGGACAGGGGTTTGTAACAAGGCGTCCATGAGCTTGAATTGAACTTCAAAAGCACATTATTCTTGTGGGGACATGTTTGTGTGATATATTTATTAAATAATACAGAGTATAGTATGGACTTAGTAAGGGGTCTGTGGTTTTCACCTGACTGGCAAAGGAGTCCATGGAACAAAAAGGGTTAAGGACCCATGCCTTATGATATTGCTCTTACAGGCACTGAAAGATCCATCTTTCACAAGAGATCTTGGTGCTGAGATCCCTCCACCATGGAAGCATCAATAGACCAGCCAAATGTTCAGAATCCCATCATTCTTCCATAGCATCTAGGAGAAGGAGAAAACTCTAAGGCAGAAAGAGTGAAAGTCATTCCTGGGTGGTGGTGTTAAGAGATAAGGAAATGCAGGAATAAGGAACAACTAATAGGAAGAATCTTTACTTGGAAAAAAACTGATTTCAGATCCTGGACAGCTAAATGAAGAGTCCTGAGTACCATCTCCTCAATTAAAAGGACACACAGCCTAACTGAAACCACAGCTGGGGAGAGCAGAAAGGAGATTTTGAGACTGGGCACTCTGACTCCTGCCTTGCTGCTCAGAGCAGCTGGCTGACTCCATTCCTTGCAGCAATCACAAATCAAATGTCTCGTGTGACCTGTGAAAAGGACAGTTGGTGCTACACAGCCTTCATCCAACCGCCCACAGATATGAGAAGATCCCTGCTGATAGGTTTGATTCCGAGATGCAGACAACTGTCTGCAGCTGGCCTGGCTGATGCTCAGAGCAGATAGAGGGACAGGCAGCATCACAAGGTTTACCACAAAAACAGCCAGGTTTCAGGGGCTTTACTCAAACCCATGGGAAAGAGATGGCTTGGGGACTGCCTGGCAGGAGTACTGGATAAATGGTAGAAGGAGGTAAAGCAGAGCAGGAAAAAAAACACAAAAGCAACTGTTCTCAGGTCTGCAGTGAGCCTTCCACAAAAGTGAGAAGGCAAAATGGGCCATTCTCTCAACCATCTCTCACCCCAGAGGGAGTTCTCACCCCTGAAACATTGGAATCTGCCTCCTTTTCTTCCCTGGCTGCTTCATTTGCTAACACTTTCAAGTACCAGCACAATAAAACAAAAAAGGACAGCGATGCCATCAGGTATAAGGGAGGGAGCCTAGAAGACCTGTGAATGAAGCACAGTGAAGATCAGAAGCAAAGCCTTCTGAGTAAAGCTAAATATAAGAGAACTATAAATGGACTCCCGTTAAAGTAGAGAGGAAACAAATGAACTAGTCCTTATCCTTGGAAATTTTCAATCTCATTGGGGAAGCTCTCTTCACACATGATACAAGTATAGGTTGTCTAGTGTTCAACTAAGTGGCAAAATAATTATACAGACAACAACCCAGGATTTCTGGAAAGGGAATGGTCATTTCATCCTGTAATGGCCAAGGAGGTTTTACAATCATGGAAATTCCAACATGGATGGGACATTTGAGGTGAAGCCTCACTGCCTCCCTCTAACCCCATGCCTCAGAGCATGCTTTAAAGAATCCAGCAAGAGTTTAGGCAGACTCTTCTTAATCATCATTACGGCTAATTTGTTATACTCTTAAGCAACCTATCAACAATGAGGCTGCTGATTGCTAACTCATCCTTAAATGGAGAGAAAGCCCTGTACTTTCCACTGCTGGTTCTGTCCTTGAGCCCCTCAGGACAAGACTGCTGCCTCCCCCACATGGCATTCCTTAAGAAGCGGGAAGTCATTCAACAAGTCTCCTCTGCGTCTTCTCTTCTCAGGTCACCATGCCCGCTCTCTCCATTTCTTCTCCAGTAGATCCAGTGTCTCTTGCTATCTGAAGCCCTTGGCTGGACATGCTAGAGAGGGTCAGCTTCCCTCTAAATGGTGAGACTCTCAACTGGCTAAAGGTGATGCTCTGGTTTGACCAGCATAGGCTTTGCCTGAGTGCTCTGCTGCTCTGGACACTCAGCTTCCCAAATGCAGCCCAAGGTTACATTAGCTGTCTGGCAACATGCACTTAAGTAAACCTCTAGGTCTTTCTCAAATGTGCTACTGCTGAGTCATAACTTCACTATGTTGTCTTATTTTTGTTCTGTGAATTCTTTGTATAAAAATTCTAGAATTTACATTTTTCTTTAAACCTAAATGTAAAATGCATTATATGACAGTGGCTTGATTGCTGGGGCTCCTGAATCAGGCTACCTCAGTTTGAGTTTTCTCTTAATTAAATCTCAGATTCCTCTTTTGTAAAATGGAAATGATAATAATCTTAAAGATGTTTGCTGTTTAGAAGTATAATTCATCTACACCCTGTAGAATAGTGCCTGGCACAGAGTTAGTAGCTGTTAGTAGGTGTTGGGCAATATTACTTTCCTTTGCAAATTTCTTCTTTTAGTATGTGGTGCACAGCCTGGGAAGGTCTTTGTAGATTTTGTTTCTCTCCTAATATTCCTCTTCTCCAGTTTCAGGGCTTCTCAAAACTGAAAAGCATGCTTTCTATATACTCCTTCAAAGCACTGATAAAATAGTGGACTGGCACAGAAACAAGGCCAGAGCTCAGAGAAAGCTGGCAGACTCAATTTGAGTCTTTAGTCCACACAGGTAACTGACCCATATAGGCAGATGAACAAACCATAAGAGGAAAATAAGATTTGCTCAGTCATGCATTAAAATGTATTTTATAAGCCTAATGATTAAGCCAAACAGATCAATGGAGTAGAATTAGTACCCAGGAAAATTATCCTTGCATATTTATAAATTTAGTTTATAGTAAAGAATTATAAATTAATACAGAAAGTAAGAAATATATTAAATAGAGCTGGAAAATTGATTAACTATTAGGGGAAAAATCATTAAATCATCATGTCACTCATTAAGCCAAAATTAATTCATAATGGATTATCAATATAAATATAGGAAGACAAATTCATAATAATCAGGAGAAAATGTGGGAATATTCATCTGATGATGGAATAAGATAAAGGCATTGAAATAAATCACAAAGTAAAATATGGACAGATATTGCTATATAAAATTTTTAAATTCTAGACATCAAAACACAACATAAAAAAGCAAATAATAAACCAAAGAAAATACCATTCAAAATGGAAAAAAAGATCAGTAAGCAAATACAAAATCCAGCTTCATTAGTAATCAAACATTAAAATTAAAAAACAATGGTGGTGGGAGTGGATGTGGCTCAAGTGGTTGAGTGCCACCTCCCATATGGGAGGTCCCAGGTTCATTTCCTGGTACCTAAAAAAAAAAAAAAAATGGTATACTATATGTTTTAAATTATTTTCTTTAAAAACTTCATTTTAGTATATAGTGAAGTAGGGATTGTTATAGAATCCTAATAAGTAATTAAGTACAATAATTCTGAAAACAATTTAGAATTATAATTTCAATTTGTTCCTACCATTTAATTCAGCAGCCATCTTTCCAAGAACCTGCCTCCCCTTCCCTCAATTCTTTACTTTCCCCAAAGGAAATAATCAGAGACATGCACAAAGATTCAGGTACAAGATATGTGAGAGAATTTTGTTTTTAAAAAATTAACAATATGTAATGGTTAAATAAACTATCATAACTCTAACCATTGAAATAAAGCACTATTTCCAAAGGAAAAAAAAATCAATGATAGAACAATATAGGTTACTAGATAAATTGAAACCCTTCCTTAAAAAATGCTGGGTGGGAGGGTAGTAACAACTTCTAAAAGCTCCTCAGAAGGCAAGCGATCCCCCTGGCATGGGACATGACTCCTGGGAATGAGCCTACCTGGCACTGAGGGACTATTACCAAGTGCCAACTAGCAATGCACCTGGAAAAAGACCTTGACCAAAAAGGGGAAAAGGTAAAGACAAATGAGTTTTTATGGCTAAGAGATTTCAAAGTGAGTCGGGAGATCATTCCAGAGGTTACATTTATGCAAGTCTCAGCAGGATCTCATTGACTGCCACAGTAAATATTGCCTCAAATAGCAGGACTCCTGAGGGCTCTAGGGACATCCAGACACTATAGGCAAGGCAGACAATCTCAGGAGCTTGTCACCCTGCCAGTGGGCCCTCCTTTGGAATTTATGCTCCCCAGTGTGACAGAGTTGGACTCAGTTGTGGTTTCCCTACACATGGCTCTTCTGCCCCTTCTATTTGAACCTATAGTTAGTACTAGACTTGATAAGTGTATGTCCAAGAGACTTAAATTTTTGGGCTGCCCATGTGACAACTGGGCCCTGAATCTCAATAGAGTTGCAATACCTACTCTCCAGTTCATTGGATTCACCCAGGACAACTAAAAAGGAGATGATGATGGACAATGCCCATCCCAAGGAACAGAGAGAGTCTGAAACTGCAAGCAAGATAGTCCCATCCATCTGTCCCATGGGATCTAAGCCTCCTCTCAATTAGAGGAGGAGTGGGCATCACCATACCAGAATCCTCATGATTGAGGAATGAACAATAGACTAGAGTAGACTTACTGTTATTCTACTATAGACTTATTATTACTCTAGCAATGGGAGAACTTTTATCATTGATGTGGAGGCAATAGCCACTGGAGGTTCTGAGGGGAGGGAGAGGGAAAAACATATGTAATATGGGGGCGTTTTCAGGACATTGAAATTGTCCTGAATGACGTTGCAATGATGAATACAGGCCATAACTCTGCCATAACTTCCAAAGATGTGTGGGACAGAGTGTAAACTATGGTGTGAACTATAATCCACATTTAGTGGCAATGCTCCAATATGTTTATCAATTGTAATAAATGTACCACACTAATGAAGGATGTTGTTAATGTGGGAAAGTATGGGAAGGGTAGGGAGTAGGGCATATGGGAATCCCCTATATCTTTTATGTAACATTTATGTAATCTAAAGCTTTTTTTTTTTTTCAAAGTATTTTTTTAAAAAGAAGGCAAGCAAAATCTCAGGGAGCAAAAATAGAGAGGAAGCTGAAAACCAAAGTCCGCGTGGAAAAGAGTTGGGACTAAGACTAATGCCTGAAACCAAGACATGCAAATAGGGCATCTAATATTCAAAGAGATAATAACTGAGTGTTTTCAAATTTAGGAAAGACATAAGTACTCAGATTTAGGGAGCAAAAATAGATCAATCATGATTAATTAAAAGGAGATCCCTTTTTTGCTGTCTAACCACTGTCAACATGGGTGGCATGCATGCTCCTGGGAAAAGCCTGTCCTAGTCAGCTTTGCCCTGTCTCCACCCTGTCCCCACCTGGCTGAAGTTGAGGTCTAAAGAATTGAAGGAGCAAATCTACAAACACCAAGAAGGGCCTGACTCTTTCACAAATCGGTGTGATCCTAAGAGACTCACATGGTGTTGCACAAGTACGTTTTATGACAGGCAATAAAATCTTGAGAATTCTTAAGAACAAAGGACTTGCTCCTGATTGCCCTGAGGATCTCCATCATCTTATTAAGAAAGCTGTAGCTGCTTGAAAGCATCATGAGAGGAACAGAAAGGATAAGGATGCTAAATTCCCTCTGAGTCTCATAGAGAGCCAAATTCACCCATTGGCTTGATATTACAAGACAAAGCCAGTTCTACCCACCCTCCCAATGGGAAATATGAATCATCCACAGCCTCTACCTTGGTTGCATAAATTTGTCAATGTACTTAGTCAATAAAGTCATTATTTAACTAAGAAAAAAATTTTAAAAAGGAAACACACACTTAGACATACTGTATTAAAATTGCAAATACCAAAATCAAAACTAAAAATCTGGGGGCCGGCTGGATAGCCCAGTGGATAAGAGTGCTGGTGTACCACATGGGAGGCCCTGGGTTCAGTTCCCGGGGACCTCTCCAAGCGGGCAGACGGCCTTGAGAAAAAGGCAAGCCACCTTGGGCAGGGCAAAGCTGCTGTGAGCAGGGCAAAAAGCCGCCACGGGCAGGGCGGAGCCGCCACAGACATGGCAAAGTCACCCATGAAAACACAGAGCTGCCGCCCGCGAATCACCGAAGCCGAGCAGCCTGCAAAACAGGGAGCTCTGCTGTCCGCAAAACATGGAGTGGAGCTGCCCGTGAAACGGAATGGAGCCACCCACGAACGGAGCAAGCCGCCTGGGCGGAGGGCCGACTCGGCACGTTGCCACAAAGACAGGGGGAGACAAGAAGCAGACACAGAAAAACACAGAAGAATGGACACACAGCAAGAGCAAGCAGAAAGGAGGGGGGATATGTAACCAAAAATAAATAAATAAATAAAATGTATATGGAAACGAAATAGACTTAAAATAGCCAAAATAATTTTCTCACCATTTGAGGTGTTACTCTGGACCCTCATTATTATATGTGCAACTGAGAAAGGAAAAAAAATGTTGTCAATTAAACAATGACTTGCCATTGATTAACAGGTTCATTCCTGTTCTAAAGATGTTAAAATGTGAATATTTTTGTATCTTGGAATCAATGAAATATGGCATATTCCAGATGTGTATTTTATCTCATTCACCCTCCCATCAACCCTGAGAAGCACTATTGCTCCCATTTTACACATGAGGAAACTGAGGCATAGAGAATTTGAATCACCAGACAAGTTACAGCCTATAATTGTAACTTATAGAACTGTGTGTTAAACCTATGTCTGTCTGACTCCAATTTCATGACTTTTCCTTATTATCACCCTGCTTTCCTGGACTGTAAAAACAAAACAGAACAAAACAATAACAAAAACAACAAGAGGACTTCTTTACCAGCTCCCACAATATAAAAATTCCAATCCTAATAATAAATTCCTTATTTTATATCATTCATAGTGGTTCTGCCTCCCTGTATGACCCCTAAGTAGTAGAAATATTGGCACTGGAAGTGGACTCAAGGGAACCTAATGGTAGGTTCTGTGAGTTGGTTCTGGGTGATCTGCTATTGATTCTCTAATATGCATATATTCAAAAGTATTAATGACCCTGTTGTACGTGGTGAAGGGTAGTAGATATAAAGTCTACTTTATATCTACATATCTACATAAGTCAAAAATTTGATCATTTACGGCATGCAGTAGCAAAACTCTTACTGAAATGATCACCGGTAGATACTTGTAATCAAAGGTAAGGCTTTGGGTGACCAAGTATTTGCTGTCAGAGAACTAGACAAAAGGTACTACATATCGTTTGATTCCATCTATACAAAATAGAAATAGAAATAAAACTAGAAGAGAAAGGTATATGCCTCATCCTAGGAGTGGAGCCAGAACTCTCGTGATAGGACCAAAGCTTCAACACCAGCAGAGCAGAGAGTAGACTTGTAAGAACTTCTGATCAGGGTGATAACCAGATCAGAGTGAAAGACGAAACTGTGACTAATAAATGGTCTCTGTGGTTTCCAGTCATGCTGTCTTCTACTTCTGGGGTTATAAAAGCAAGGACAAGGGAGGGGTTGGCAGAAGAAGCTCACCATGGGTGACTTCACTGAGCACATGCAGGCATTACTCCTTCTGTTGGTCGTTCTTTTGCCTCCTGAAGCTGGAGCTGGTGAGTCTAGGCTGTAACTACCTGTCCCCTGGGGCTCAACTCCTATTCCAAACTTGATGACCTGGGCTAGAGAAGACCTTAAAATAAGGTTTGCAGGGTCCTTTTGCAAGTATTACAGGGGGTAACTGCTACCTGAAAGAGCCATACTCTTTACTTAACATTAATGGCAGTCTCCAGTAACAAAAAAATCTAAGGTGGAGAAAGAATTGTAACTGGCTTTGAAAGTTCCCCTTAACTTGTTGTCCTCAAAATATCCAATGATTCTGATTTGTGGTCCTTCTCTGGCCTTAATCCTGTGTTGAGAAAGTCAAGATAAGGACATGAAAAAATGTTGAAGTGACAATTCAGAATTGTCTTGGCCATTATGTTCTGAAAAGTAAGATGAGGATTTACAGGGTGGATTGGGGTAGAGAAAACCAGGAAAAAGGATAGATACAGGGAGGGGCTGAGCTACAAAAGACGTGAGGATGTAGCTCAGGTGGATTCTCTTAGCTTTAACCCCATTTTCCTCTCCCAATGCTCTGAAGAATCTGTGAGCCTGTTTGGGGACTCGGGTTCTCTGTTTCAGGAGAAATTATTGATGGCGTTGAGTCCAAGCCACACTCCCACCCCTACATGGCCCATCTGGAAATCACCACTAACAACGGTGAAGTTGCCAGATGTGGTGGGTTTCTCATAAGTCAAGAATTTGTGATAACAGCTGCTCATTGCAGAGGAAGGTAGGAAACCTTTGACTTGTCTTCTTTCCATGCAAGGAACTGTAGGAACCTGAATTGTATACAACTTTGAAGTAGCCTGAGGAGGGATTCTTGTGCCCTGCCCATCTCTAGATGATAAGAGACATATATTGGGAGGAACTGGACCATCTTCATTTGTCACTCACCAGGGCCTTAGACAGGACAGCCCAGGCCAAGGAAGGCCAATACAGTCCTTCTCATCCTGGTGCCAGCAGAGCTATCTCAGCCCCGTGTATCTACCAGGGCCCTGCCCTCCCTGAGAAGGCTGGGAGTTGGCTGAGTTGGCTATGATTCTTGGAGGTATCTTCTGTACTAGGTAAGATCTGAGCCTTTCAAGGGAAAGAGCAGGGCCTGGTGTCCCTTTGCTAAGAATGGGCTCTTCTCAGGACACCAGCACCTTTTCCTGCCTCTGTTTTCCCTCTCTGTAGGCATATTACTGTCACACTTGGAGTTCATAACATGAGCCAGGAAGAATCCACATGGCAGAAGCTGTTGGTCAAAGAACAAGTCATTCACCCAAGATACAACTTTATAACCAATCTCAACGACATCATGTTGCTGAAGGTGCCATCATTTTTCTTGCAATTCTAAATCCCCCCCTTTTAACTCTTCTCCTGCCCTATGTTGTTCTCATTCTCTCTCTTCCAACCCAGTTCTTTGGGCTCCACTCTCCCACTCCGTATCATCATATCATCATGTCATCTCTTTGAGGAGAAACTCTTGGCCCTGCCCCAGGGAGCCTCTACCACTCCCTCTCCACCCCCCACTTTCCCTGGGACTGATACTCCATCTGCTCTTCTTCCCTTCATAGCTACAAAATAAAGCCAATCTGACCCATGCTGTGGGGACCATTCCCCTGCCCACCGAGTCTACTTTTCTTCCACCTGGGAAAATGTGCCTCGCCACTGGCTGGGGGAGAACAGGGGTGACTCAACCGGGGTCACCTACACTGAGAGAGGTGAAGCTGAGGCTCATGAATGCCAAGGCCTGCAACCACTTTCTGTTTTACAACAATAACTTCCAAATCTGTGCAGGAAATCCCAGGAAGACAAGATCAATATACAAGGTGACCATCTATCTATACTTCCTCCCCACATAGCAGTCCCTGGGAGACAGCATCCTCCTGGGAGGGGTTGGGTCAGGAAGTTTCCTAGTAAAGAGACAGGTGTCTATGTTCATGTGTTTCTAGGACTGTAGGAACTAGAATTCCCTTTTGAGTTCCACCCTCCCACATCCAAATCATGGCTCTAGCCTTCCCATCCAGCCTGCTGTACAGGGTTCCAGGAGAAAAAGGAAGAAGGTCGAGGAGGGCAGGATCTAGAGTTGAGGCTCTACTCCAGAGAGGAAAAAAAGGCATTAATCCCATAATTTAGGGCTCCATGAGGAACCAGAATGCCTGGCATAAGTCTGGAGTATCTTAGGGCTGAGGTGACAGTAGGAAGGGAAGCACTGCCTCTGCTCATGATCTGCTTTCTCTAACCCACAGGGAGACTCTGGGGGCCCCCTTCTGTGTGCTGGCGTGGCCCAAGGTGTCGCCTCTTATGTGCAAGTTGATGCAAAGCCTCCTGCTGTCTTCACTCGAATTTCCCCATATGTGTCCTGGATTAATGAAGTCTTAGAAAAGGGCAACTAGCCACAGAAGCCTGGCTAGTCTGAGGGAAAGTCCCAAAGCCAGAGCTCTGCCTGGGTAGCCCTGGGCTTCTATAGGAGCCTGGCTCCTGCCCAAGGCCAGGGAGGCTCTCAGGGACACACAATGCCCCTGCTGGTTGCATCCCTAATAAAAAATATGCAGCATTCAAATCGTGTGTGTGTGACTCCTCTCTCTACACTCACTTCCCCATCTGATTTGCTCTCCAGGAAGGGTCCAGCTCCTCCTCCCTAGCTTGAATGAAGAGTTGCACTGGACCCCTTTCTTACCAAGTTAATAATCCTGAATACTGATCTCCTTGTACATTGCATGCTATTATGGCTCATGAAAGAAAATATTTTTATCCACAATAGGACTTAACATGCATAGTAATATTGGCACGGACTTACTCATCCTCCACTGCCCCCTCATGCTTCTCCTTCTCCTCCTCTCACATCTCCTCCTCCCCGTGCCTCAGCCACTCTAATTCTGGTCATTGTACCATAGTGAACTTCCCATGACTATTTCCAGAGATAGCTCCAGACCTTACACCCACCTGCCCATCATCCTCCTCAGTGTTCTGCCTGTAGCCAGAGGAGCATCTGCCAAGGGAGAAATAAGGAAATTTCCCAAGCACAAGATCTCAGGTTGGGTGTGGGAGAGATGACCCTTTGAAGTCCTCAGGAGGGGTCTACTGCAGCAGTCACAACAGAAGGAGGAATCAGGCCTTTCTGGAGTCATGGACAATATAGGGCGATTCTAGCCCAGGATAGGGGTCCCCAAGAACATCTGAATGAACCTTGTCCCAAAACCACAACAGAGCCACACAAATTCACCTGGCACTTTCCCCAGAAATGGCACTGCCTCTCCAAGTCTTCCAGAAGAAGAATACCTAAATGAGACCAAGTTTTCCAAACTTTCCTCCTCCTAGTCACCCGCTACACTCTAAAAGCCACATTCGCTAACCCTACATGCCCTAATCCAAGAGAAACAGGGCATGAACTCCAGGGTACTCACAGGAGCCTGCAATGAAAGGGACCCCATAAAAGTTTCTCCCTGGTCCCTAGGAAGCCGATGAAGCCAGGCCTGTCCCCATGACCAGTGGGCCTGCAGAAAATAGCTGCTGCTACTAATCCAGACCAGGAACCTACCACCTCCACCTTCCCCACTGCCTGCCAGCCCACAAATCCTGGTATCCAGCTTTGCCACTGATCAATACAGGTGCAAAATAAAGAACACATAATACAAAACTGGTTACATACTCTATTTGTGCTTTAAAAAAACCAGAAGGATCTCAGAAATAAACTAAAACTTACATCAGAATGGTAATTAAAAGGATTTTTCTCTCCTTTTTCTAACTCTTGTTTGATAGTCATAATTAAATTAGTATTTTAAAATAGGAAAAGCAAGGAGCAGTGATATTATGTGTACTATTTACCTAGGAAAACAGAGTACACACTGAGTTACAGTTAAGACCCCATGTACCCCAGATCCCATAGACAGCACAAACACAGGGCATCCTTCTTCCCAGGAAACCGGGCAATGAGAGATGTAGAAGCAGTGGGCTGGCCCATGGGGAGCTGGGCTGAGCTGCAGGCTGAATTGGACCTCCAGGGTCCAACAGGCACTGACCCTACACAGCCACCACTATGAGAATCACATGAACCGCTGATGTGGCAGAGCAGTGGGTGCCCCAGCCCACCCAGAGACAACAAGATCACCCTTGCTACAGTGATCATTCTGAGATGAAGGGAAGGGGCCCAAAGAGTGTGTTAGCCCAACTGATGCCAAGGGTGGTAAGAGAGTCACAGCAACACAGGGTCTGCAGGAGAAACTGTCCAGATAAACAGGCTTTGCCCAGACTCAGGGGAACACAGTCTCTGGACAACTGAGAGACTCAGAGAGAAACACGAAAGAGCCAGTTCCTCCTTAAGTTGTTATGGATTGAGTTGTGTCCCCTAAAAAGACTTGTTCACGTCTGAAGCCCTGGTCCTGTGAATGTGAACTTAATTGTAAGTAGGATTTTTATAGATGTTACTGGTTAAGATGAGGCCTTCCTGGATTAGGTTGGGCCTTGATCCAGTATGACTAGCATTCTTATACAGAGAGGAAATTGGGGCATAGTCAGCAGAGAGACAGAGAAGGAGACAGAATGTGACAGAGACAGAGAGTGAGTTATGCCACCACAAGCCAAGGAACACCATGGATTGCCGGTTACCCACCAGATCCAGGGGGGAGGCATGGAATGGATTCTCCCTTTAAGAGGATGCATGGATGGCCCTGCAAACACCTTGATTTTGGACATCTAGTCTCGAGAAGAGTTTCTGTTATTTAATCCAATAGTGTGTGGTGCTTCATTATGGTAGCCCTGGCCAACTAAGAAAGGGATGGTCATTGTTGTTGGGATCCAGATCAAAAAACCCAACAGGAAAATACCTATTCCTCCCACCCCACCGCAATGCTAGGCCCTTCCCAGGGAAACTGGGGATTGTCTCTCCTACAATGACAGTCCCTCTCCCACCCCCCAGCAACTTCTACCCTCACAGGTTCATGCACTGTGTAGTGGCTTGGCACATGAAGGTACTTAAGGAGTTAAGGTGGAGTTTTAGGAATTTAAGATTTTCTCAAAGAAAAAAAAAATAGCCATTGAAGATTGTGGATTAGAAAGACATAGGACTCTCCTCTCCCAGAAATATAGCTAAAGGATATACAGAAATGGCCTGGGGGAAAATACTCTAGGGTTTAGGACACCAGAGGAAGGCTGGATACCACCCAGAAGAGAGAAGAGCACAGGAAAAGAATCTTGATGGAAAGACAGTTAGTAGAAGTTGCAGCAGTAGGTACAGGCACCTTTTCCTTACTCTACAAGCAGGCAATTTTGAATTATTCAGTCTCAGGCCAGTGGCTCCAGACAGAGGAAGCCACGGATCTACCTCCCCAGGAAATGGGAGGGAGAGGGATGCAGCCTAAGGCTCCTTCAGCTTTGGGCCGATAAGTTTGGTCTTCTGTGTCCCACAAGCACTTCCAGGCAAGGTGGGGCCGTGCCACTGTTTGCCCTGGAAACCAGCCTGGGACTAAGGAGCTCTGACCATCTCAATCACCCTCCTTCCTGACCGGGACTGGTTGTTGAAGATGAAGAGGAGAGTGGAATTATTTCAAACCCCAGAAAAGGGAGGGGGCTACCGGCAAAGGTTGGAGAACGACTTCTGAGAAGTTTGAATAACCTTGAAGCAGGATACTCTATCACATTGGTCTTCAGGGTGACAGCAAGCACACTCCCACAAGGCTTTGAAATTAGAGGGTAGCTAAAGAGTGCTATCTGCTGGTGGGCTAAGGAAGTGCATGGGAGGAAATTAAAAGAGAGGCTTAGTCCAGCCTTTACAACCTCCCTCCCCATGGCCCTTGGAAGCAGGTCTGCAACACATTACTGGGTCCATGGCCTAGATTTTAGCAACTAACAGGGACAATCCTAAAGACCCAGAACAGGTTGAACCAAGAATCAAAGAACAGCAATTACACTCAGCCTCTCACCAACAAAGCCCTACAAAAGAGAAAGAGCAAATTCACCATCATAGTCAGATGCCTAGACATTAGCACAAAATTACAAGCCATACTAAGAAAATGGAAGAAATGGCCCAAGCAAAAGAATATATCAAAGCTCTAGATGAGACACAGGATTTGAGACAACTAATTAATGAGATTCATAAAAATTTCCAAAATCAAATCAATGAATTGAAAGACAATATGGTTAAAGAGATAAAGGACATAAAGAGGACACTGAGTGAACACAAAGAAGAATTTGAACACCTGAAGAGAAAAATAACAGAGCTCATGGAAATGAAAGACATGATAAGTGAGATTAAACACATTAGAGGTATACAACAGCAGATTCAAAATGATAGAATAATGAATAAGTGATACAGAAGACAGGACAGCTGAAATTAAAGAGAGAAAAGAGTGGAAAAATTGATCAGGGGATCAGGGGGTTGAATG
Source organism: Chaetophractus vellerosus (assembly GCA_004027955.1). Classification (NCBI taxonomy): domain Eukaryota; kingdom Metazoa; phylum Chordata; class Mammalia; order Cingulata; family Chlamyphoridae; genus Chaetophractus; species Chaetophractus vellerosus. The sequence continues at coordinate 25,854 of PVKH010001517.1, forward strand.
ATAACATGAAATGCAACAACATATGTGTCATGGAGTTCCAGAAGGAGAAGATAAGGCAAAGGGAGAAGAAAGAGTATTCGAGGAAATAACGGCTGAAAATTTCCCAACTCTCATGAAATAATTTACATGTCCAAGAAGCACCACATAACCAAATCATAATGAATCTGAACAGACCTACTCCAAGACACATATACTCAGAATGTCAAACGTCAAACTTAAAGAGAAAATTCTGAGAGCAGCAAGGGCGAATAAAACCATCACATACAAAGGATGCCTAGTAAGACTTAGTGAAGATTTCTTATCAGAAACCATGGAGGTGAGAAGAGAGTAGTATGATATAATGAGGATACTAAAAGAGAAAAAATGCCAACCAAGATTCTTTATCTGGCAAAACTGTACTTTAATTATGAAGGTGAGTTTAAGATATTCACAAATAAACAGAAACTAAGAGAGATCATAAAAAAGAATCTGCCTTTGCAAGAAGTATTAAAGGAAGCCTTTGGGGGCCAGCTGTAGCTCAATTGGTAGGGTGCCAGTTTACCACATGGGAGGCCCCGGGTTTGGTTCCCGGGGCCTCCTTGAGCGGGCAGACCGCCTTAAGAAGGCAAGCCGCCGTGGGCAGAGCAAAGCCGCCGTGGGCAGGGCAAAAAGCCGCCACGGGCAGGGCAAAGCTGCCACAGGCAGGGCAAGCCCCTGCAAGCAGGGCAAGCCACCCACGAGCAGGCAAGGCCACCCGTGAGCAGGCAAGGCTGCCGTGCAGTGAGCTGACTCGGCAGGTCGCTGCAGCGGGGGGGAGACGAGCGGACACAGAAGAATGCAAAGATGAACACAGCAAGAACAAGCAGAAAGGGGGGCATATATAATTTTTAAAAATTATTTTTAAAAAAAAGGGAGCCTTAAGCCCTAAAGAAAGACGGGAGAGAGAGAAGCTCAGAGGAGAGTATAGGAGGCAAGACTAGCAGAAAGGATAACCAAAACAGAAAAAGACAGACAAAATTAAGATCTGACATATGAAAACCAAAGAATAAAAGGATAGAAGTAGATAATGCATTTACAGTAATATCATTGAATGTGAATGGATTAAACTCCCCAATCAAAAGATGTAGGCTGGGGGCTGGCTGGATAGCCCAGTTGGTAGGGTGCCGGTTTACCACATGAGAGGCCCCGGGTTCGGTCCCTGGGCCTCCTCGAACGGGTGGACCGCCTCGAGAAGGCAAGCCAATGCGGGCAAAGACAAGCCCCCACGAGCAGGCCGGCCGCTGCGCTGGTGAGCTGACTCAGCAGGTCGCCCCAGCAGGGGGAGACAAGCAGACACAGAAGAACGCAGAGGGAAAAAAAATGAACACAGCAAGAACAAGCAAGAACAGGGGGATGTATAATAAATTTTTTTAAAAAAGATATAGGCTGAAAAAATGGATTTAAAAAAAAACATAAGCCATCCATATCCTGCTTGCAGGACACTCACCTTAGACCCAGGGATACAAATCGGCTGAAAGTGAAAGGTTGGAAAAAGATACTCCATGCAAACAGTAACCAAAAAAGAGGAGGGGTAGCTTTACTAATATTGGACAAAACAGACTTTAAATGCAAAAAAATGTTACAAGAGATACAGAAGGATATTAAATATTAATAAAAGGGACAATCCACTAAGAAGAAATAACAGTCTTAATATCTATGCACCTAATCAGGCTGCCCTAAAATACATGAGACAAACTCTGTCAAAACTGAAGGGAGAAAGACATCTCTACAGTAATAGTTGGAGACTTCAATAGACCACTCACATCATTAGATAGAACTAGACAGAAGATCAACAAGGAAACAGAGAACTTGAACAATATGATAAGTGAGTTAGGCCTAACAGACATATACCGAAGGTTGCATCCCAAACTCAGAGGATTAGCCATTCTTCTCAGTGCTCATGGATCTTTCTAAAGGATAGACCACATATTAGATCACAAGGCAAATCTCAATAAATATAAAAAGATTGAAATTATACAAAGCACCTTCTCATATCATAGTGGAATGAAACTGAAAATCAATAATAGACGAAAATGGGAAATTTAGCAAAGGTGTAGAGTCTAACCACACACTCCAAAATAATCAGTGGGTCAAAGAAGAGATTGTAAGTAATTAGTAAATATATTGAGACAAAGGAAAATGAGAACACTACTTCTCAAAACTTATGGGATGCAGTGAAGGCAGTGCTGAGAGGGAAATTTAGAGCCCTAAATACCTATACTAAAAAAGAAGAAAGAGCTAAATCAAAGATCTAACAGAACTAGAGAAACTAGAAAAAGAAGAGCAAGCCATTCCCAAAGCAAGCAGAAGGAAAGAAATAATAAAGATTAGAGCAGAAATAAATGAAATTGAGAACAATGAAAAAAAGCAAATCAACAAAACCAAAAGCTGGTTCTTTGAAAAGATCAATAAAACTGACAAACCCTTAGCTAGAAAATAAAGAAAAAAGAGAGAGAGAAGATGCAAATAAAATCAGAAATGAAAGGGGTGAAGTTACAACTGACCCCACAGAATAAAAAGGATCATAAGAGGATATTATGAGAAACTGTATGCCAACGAACTAGACAACTTAGATGAAATGGACAAATTCTTAGAAATGCACAACCTACATTGACTCTGCAAGAAATACAAGAACTAAACAAACTAATCACATTTATTTTTTTGCATGTAAAATATGTTTTATTGTTCTATAAAAGGGTTCAGGATTTGGTTTTAAATCAGGCTGCACACCTCTCATCAGTCTGACATCTCTCTTACCATGTCAAACTGGCTTCAGCTAGCAATACTTCATTAAATCCAAAAGAAAAAAAAAAGCTGTTTTAATTTTGAGGAAAAAAATCCAGTTCTGAGAGCAATTAACATTAGTCTGTAATTAAAACAAAATGATGGCTAATGTTTCATGTTGCTTTATACATCCTTCTCCTCAGACACAGAACCAGGAATGTAATTTTCCTAACTCAGGCAGGTGCTGATACTGATGGACACTGCGCGCGCGCGCACACACACACACACACACACACTCCCCCTAAACAACAAAAATCAGAGGATGTCAAAGAGAAAAGGTCTGTTATGATATTGATCAAAATCCTTGGAGTCAAGAGTCTATCGGAGCTTGGAGGGTATGTTGTTTTGATCTTGAGCCTATGTTAAAGGAATATATTGTCATGTTCTGAAATAAAGAATTTTGGATAGTACCATCATCTTTCACTCTAAAATCCTAGAAGCAATTTCAAAAAGCATTATTTGTTTGGTTTTGTTTGGGGGGATGGAGGAGAAGAGAATCTACAGATTTGCATGTAGCTAAAAATCAAAACAACTCCGGCAATAGGAAATAGGCAGTTCATATAGCCGGCCAACATCTGAGGTAACATCAGTGTGAGACAAGGTCCCAGTCCATTCCTACTGGCCTAGATGATCCTAACAAAATGGAAAGTTCATGGCTCTGCACAGTAAATTCCAGCAGGACAAGATGACCCTAAGCCTGTATTCAGAGCTTTAGAAGCAGAGCATTATTAAATATGTAATATTAAGGTGAAAAGAGTGTAAGAGCCCCTGATGGTGCCCTTCAACTTGCTTTGTTAGTGCAGCCCAGTCACAACTGCCTCTCATAAAGGAGCAGAAAAACAACTTGTCTAGATCAGCACATTGAACCCAGAAAAGGATCTGCAAAAATAACACTACACCACCTCACAAGCAACACAGTCACTTTGCTACTTGTTGTGTTGCTCTATGTCTCTCTTCTACCCTGTTATGTATGGCCTGTGGACACATACTCACTAGGCATTGTTGGTTTTGAACCAGAGATTTTTTTTTTAATCTCAAAAAGAACCTAGTAAGGAAATAACAAGGCAATCAGTGGTTAAACTGAACTGTACATATAAGGGGCAGTTTGGAAAATACCCATCACAGGCATTTCTCAAATCTAAAATATCATGTCTTTGCTGCTACTCCTTTGACCATTCCTGAAAATTCAGAGTATGAAATCAATCCTAAAATAAAAATGTTAAACTACTAGCATTCTCTGACATCACTAGACAAAAAATCAGAGTAATGCTACAGCCCACAATTCTACAACATGTTGAAAGTATGCTAGTAACTCTGTGCCTGGACTTCTTTAGTGATGGCCTGGAGTCCTCCCCTTCAGGAAACAGAAGTTTCTGGGATACCCACTTAGCTAGGGAAGTTCTTTGAAAAGAGAGATTCCTGTTAAAATGTCATTTCTCCACTAATTTACCAAAACAAAAAGGCTCTTGGCTACTTCGCCTAATGTTGGATAGGGTTTTCAGGGAAGGAAGCTAACATGAACACCCCATCATCAGTAAAGACTAAAAACCACCTGGAGCA
>PVKH010001518.1:0-30211 GCA_004027955.1 Chaetophractus vellerosus
TGTTTGGCTGCAGAACCCTTTTTTTCATTTCAGTCAATGCTAAATGACTGCTATTACCTAACACTGTGTGAATGCACCAGGAACCTCAGAGGTAGAATCCAACTTAGTTACTTCTCTATCTCATGGCAATGCCCCTGTTTTTAGTACAAACACTGGGAAATCACTGCTTTTACCTAATGCTCTGTGAATGCACCAGCTGAATCTGTTTTCAAAGCCTAGCAAGGTACTTGTATAATTCAGGACTAGGCCATTGTCTTCAGTTACAGTCAATGGCAAATCACTGCTGTTACCTAACCCTTTTTAATGCACGAGGATCACCTGAATTCCATGCCATGCAAGTGTCATGGTTAATTGCAGGTTATGCCCTTGAATTCTCTTAGTGTCAAAGGGAAGTCAGTGGTTTTACCTAATGCTCTATTAAGGGACCAGATACCTTATTTAGGAAAACCAACAAATTTTTTCCTTGTATTCAATGCTGCACAGTTGTTTTCTGTTACAATCAATGTCAAATCTCTCCATATACCTAAAGCTAAGAATGCAAGTTGCGGACTCAGGTTTCAAAACCAAATGAGTTACTAGAAAAACTGATAGTTCTGCACTTGTTTTCTGTTACCATTCCTGTGAAATCATTGCTTTTACCTAACACTTTGAGAATAGAGCAGAATCTTCAGTTTTGAAATCCAAGGCCATTACTTGTTCAATTGATTACCACTGCACCTCTTTTCACATAGTATCAATGTGTAGAGATTGGTTTCACCTAATGTTCTATAACTGCAACAAGATCATCAGCTTTGGAGTGCAAGCAATTTACTGATTTGTTTGGCTGCTGAACCCTTGTTTTCACTTCAGTCAATGCTAAATGACTGCTATTAGCTAGCACTGTGTGAACACACTGGGAACACCAAGATAGAAGCCAAGTTAGTTACTTCTCTATCTCATGGCTATGACATTGTTTTCAATTACAAACACTGGCAAATCACTGCTTTTATCTAATGCTCTGTGAATGTACAAGCTGCATCCGATTTCAAAGCACAGCAGTATACCTGTTTAATTCATGGCTAGGCCATTGTTTCAGTTACTGTCAATGGCATATCACTGCTATTACCTAACTCTTTGTGAATTCACCAGGATCACCAGTTTTCCATGCCACGTAAGTGTCATTTTTAATTGAAGGCTATGCCCTTGAATTTATTTAGTGTCAATGGGAAGTAGGTGGTTTTACCTAATGCTCTTTTAAGGAACCAGATGCCTTATATAGAATAACCAACAAATTTCATCCTTGTATTCAATGCTGCAAGGTTTTTTCAGTTACAATCAATGTCAAAACACTCCTTATACCTAAAACCTGGGAATGGATGTTGTAGACTAACGTTTATAATCCAAACAAGTTACTTAAAAAATTGGAGCTTCTGCACTTGTTTTCCATTACTGTGCATGTGAAATCACTGCTCTTACCTAACACTGAGAGAATACCGCAGGATCTTCATTTTTGAAATCCAAGGACATTACTTTTTCAATTGATACCAGTGCACCTCTTTTCACATAGAATCAATGACTCAAGATTGGTTTCACATAATGCTCTATAACTGCAATAAGATCATCAGCTTTGGAAAGCAAGCAATTTCTTGCATTGTTTGGTTGCTGAACCCTTTTTTTCACTTCAGTCAGCACTTAGGGACTATTACCTGATGTAGTGTGAATGCACCAGGAACATCAGGGTTAGAAGCCAAGTTACTTACTTCTCTATCTCATGGCTATGAACTTGTTTTCCATTACAAATCTTGGCAAATCACTGCTTTCACTTAATGCCATGTGAGTGCACCAGCTGCCTCCTTTTTCAAAGCCTAGCAAGCTAATTTTTAAATTCATGCCTAGCACATTGCTTTCAGTTACAGTCAATGTTAAATCACTGCTATTACCAAAGCCAGTGTGAATTCACCAATTTTCCCTGAGATGCAATTGGTTAATTGCAGGAAATTCCCTTGAATTCACTTAGTGTCATTGAGAAGTCAGTCATTTTACCTAATACTCTATTAAGGAACCAGATACCTTTTTTTGGAAAACCAACAAATTTCCTCCTTGTATTCAATGCTGCACAGTTGTTTTTTGATACAGTCAGTGTCAAATCACTCCATATACCTAAAACCTGGGAATGCAATTTTGTAGACTCAGGTTTAAAAACCAACGGAGTTACTAGAAAAACTGGTGGTGCTGCACTTGCTTTCCATTACATTTCATGTGAAATCACGGCTTTTACCCAACACCTAGAGAATAGAGCAGGATCTTCAGTTTTGAAACCCAAGGCTGTTACTGGTTCAATTGATACCAGTGCACCTCTTTTCACATAGAATCAATGTCTTGAAATAGTTTTACCTAGTGCTGAATAACTGCAACAAGATCATCAGTTTTGGAAAGCAAGCAACTTACTGCTTTCTTTGGCTGCTGAACCGTTGTTTTCACTTCAGTCAATGTTAATAACTTCTATTACATAACTCTGTGAGATCGCACCAGGAACATCAGAGTTTGAAACCAAGTTAGTTACTTCTCTATCTCATGGCTAAGGCCTTCTTTTCAGTTACAAAGACTGGCAAGTCACTGCTTTTACCTAACGCTCTGTGAATTCACCAGCTGCAACCTTTTTGAAAGCCTAGAAAGCTACTTGTTTAATTCAATCTATGATATTGTTTTCAGTTACAGTCAATGGCAAATCACTGCTATTACCTAACCCATTTTGAATTCACCAGGATCACCCGTTTTCCATGTTAATAGCAGGTTATGCCCTTGAATTCACTTAGTTTAAATAGGAATTCAGTGGTTTTATCATGTGCTCTATTAAGTAACCAGATACCTTATTTAGGGTAACCAACAAATTTCTTCCTTGTATTCAATACTGCACAGTTGTTTTCAGTTGCAATCAATGTCAAATCACTCCTTATACCTAAAACCTGGGAATGCGTTTGGAGACTCAGGTTTCAAAACCAAGTGAGTTAATTGAAAAACTGTTGGTTCTGCACTTGTTGTCCTTTACCATGCCCGTGAAATCACTGCTTTTACCTAATGCTTAGAGAATACAGCAGGCTCTTCAGTTTTGAAATCCAAGGCTGTTACTTGATCGATGGATACTAGTGCACCTCTTTCCACATAGAATGAATGTCTAGAGATTCATTTCAGCTAATGCTCCATAACTGCAACAAGATCATCATCTTTGGAAAACAAGCATTTAATGCTTTGTTTGACTGCTGAACACTTGTTTTCACTTCAGTCAATGCTAAAATTCTGCTATTACCTAACACTGTGTGAACAGACCAGGAACATCAGAGTTAGAAGCCATGTTAGTTACTTCTCTATCTCATGGCTATGCCCTGTTTACAGTTAAAAATCCTGTCAAATCACTCCTTTTACCTAATGCTCTGTGAATGCACCAGTTGCATCCATTTTCAAACCCTAGCAAGCACTTGTTTAAAAAATGCCTAGGCATTTGTTTTCAGTTACAGGCAATGGTAAATCACTGCTCTAATGTAACCCTTTGTGAATTTAACAGGATCAACACTTTTCCATGCCACACGTGTGTCATGGTTCTTTGCAGGCTGTGACATTGAATTCACTTAGTGTCAATGGGTAGTCATTGGCTTTACAAATGTGCTGTTAAGGAATCAGATACCTTATTTAGGAAAACCAACAAATTTCACCCTTATATTCAAAGCTGCACAGTTGAATTCTGTTACAATCAATATCAAATCTTTCCTTATACCTAAAACCTGGGAATGCAAGTGGGAGAATCACATTTCAAAACCAATCCAGTTACTTGAAAAACTGGTGGTTTTGCACTTATTTTCTGTTACTGTGCATGTGAAATCACTGCTTTTACCTAAAACTTAGAGAATACAGCAGGATCTTCAGTTTAGAAATCCAAGGCCATTATTTGCTAAATTGATACCAGTGCACTTGTTTTCACATAGAATCAATGTCTAGATCTTGGTTTCACCTAATGCTCCAGAACTGCAACAAGATTATCAGCTTTGGAAAGCAAGCAATTTACAGCTTTGTTTGGCTGCTGAACCCATGCTTTCACTTCAGTCAATGCTAAATGACTGCTATGACCTAATGCTTTGTGAATGCACCAGGTACATCAGAGCTAGAAGCCAAGTTAGTTACTTCTCTATCTCATGGCTATGCCCTTGTTTTCATTTAAAAACACTGGCTAATCACAGCTTTTACCTAACGCTCTGTGAATGCACAACCTGCATCCGTTTTCAAAGCCTAGCAAGCTACTTGTTTAATTCATACCTAGGCCTTTGTTTTCAGTTACCGTCAATGGCAAATCACTGCTATTACCTAACCCTTTGTGAATTCACCAAGATTGCCTGTTTTCCATGCAACGCAAGCCTTACAATAAATTGCAGGTTATGCCTTGAATTCACTTAGTGTCATTGGGAAGTAAGTGGTTTTACCTCATGCTCTATTAAGGAACCAGATACCTTATTTAGGAAAGCTAAAAAATTTCTTCATTTTATTCAATGCCCCATAGTTGTATTCTGTTACAATCAAGGTCAAATAACTCCTTATACCTAAAACCTGGGAATGCAAGTTGGGGAATCAGATTTCAAAACCAATCCAGTTACTTGAGAAACTGGTGGTTTGCACTTCTTTTCTGTTACTGTGCATTTGAAATCACTGCTTTTACCCAACTCTTAGAGAATACAGCAGGATCTTCAGATTTGAAATCCAAGGCCATTACTTGTTCAATTGATACCAGTGCACCTCTTTTCACATGGAATCAATGTCCAGAGATAGGTTTCATCAAATGCTCTATTATTGCAATAAGATCATCAGCTTTGGAAATCAAGCAATTTACTGCTTTGTTTGGCTGCTGAACCTTTGTATTCACTTCAGGAAGTCTATATGACTGCTATTACATATCACTGTGTGAAGACACCAGGTACATCAGAGATAAAAGCCAAGTTAGTTACTTCACTATCTCATGACTATGTCCCTGTTTTCAGTTACAAACACTGGCAAATCACTGCTTTTACCTAACGCGCTGTGTATGCACCAGCTGCATCCATTTGCAAAGCCTAGCAAGCTTCTTTTTTAATTCATGCCTATGCCCTTGTTTTCATATACATCCAAAGGCAAATCACTGCTCTTACCTAACACTTTGTGATTTCACCAGGATCACCAGTTTTCCATGCCAATCAAGTTACATGGTTAATTGCAGGCTATGCCCTTGAATTTACTTAATGTCATTGGGAAGTCATTGGTTTTACCTAATGCTCTCTTAAGGAACCAGATATCTTATTTAGCAAAACCAACATATTTTTCCTTGTATTCAATACTGCACTGTTGTTTTCTGTTACAATCAATGTCATACCACTCCTCATACTTAAAACTTGGGAATGAAATTTGGAGACTTAGGTTTCAAAAACAAGTGAGTTCCTTGACAAATTGGTGGTTCTGCACTTGTTTTCCTTTACCGTGCATATGAAAACACTGCTTTTACCTAACTCTTATAGAATACAGCAGGATCTTCAGTTTTGAATTCCAAGGCTGTTACATGTTCAGTTGATACCAGTACATCTCTTTTCACATAGAATCACTGTCTAGAGAATGGTTTCACATAATGCTCTATAATTCCAACATGATCATTAGTTTGGAAGCAATCAATTTACTGCTTTGCTTGGCTGTTGACTGTTTTCACTTCAGACAATGCTAAATGACTGCTACTACCTAATGCTTTGTGAATGAATTAGGAAAATCAGAGTTAGAAGCCAAGTTACTTCCTTCTCTATCTCATGGCTATACACTAGTTTTCAGTTAAGAAGAGTGGCAAATCATTGCTTTTACCTAAGCCTCCGTGAATGCACCAACTGCTTCTGTTTTCAAACCCTAGTAAGATTCCTGTTTAATTCATACTTGGGCCATTGTTTTCAGTCACAGTCAATGGCAAATCACTACTATTACATAACCCATTGTGAGTGCACCAGGATCACCAGTTTTCCAGGCTACACAAGTGTTTTGGTTAATTGCAGCTATGACCTTGTATTCACTTAGTGTCAATGGGAGGCAGTGGTTTTACCTAATGCTCTATTAAGGAACCAGATATATTATTTAGGAACACCAACAGTTTTATTCTTTGTATTCACTGCTGCACAGTTGTTTTCTGTTAAAATCAATGTCAATTCACTCCTTATACCTAAAACCTGGGAATGCAAGTTGGAGACTCAGGTTCCAAAACCAAGCGGGTTACTTGAAAAACTGGTGAATCTGCATTTGGTATCCATTACCTTCCATGGGATATCAATGCTTTTACCTAACCCATAGGGAATACAGCAGGATCTTCAGTTTTGAAATCCAAGGCCGTTACTTGTTTTATCAACACCAGCACACCTCTTTTTACATAGAATCAATGTCTTGATATTGGTTTCAGCTTATGCTCTACAACTGCAACAAGATCATCAACTTTGGAAAGCAAGCAATTTGCTGCTTTGTTTCACTGCTGAACCCTTGTTTTCACTTCAGTCAATACTAAATGATTGCTATTACCTAACACTGTGTGAATGCACGAGGATCATCAGAGTTAGAAGCCAAGTTAGTAACATTTCTAACTCATGGTGATGCCCTTGTTTTCAGTTATAAACACTGGCAAATCACATGTTTTACAGAACACTCTGTGAATCCATCAGCTGCATCCATTTTTAAAGCCTAGCAATCTACTTGTTTAATTCATGCATTTATTTCAGTTACACTCAATGGCAAATCACTGCTAATATGTAACCCTTTGTGAATTCACCAGGATCACCAGTTTTCCATGCCATGCAAATGTCATTGTTAATTGCAGGCTGTGCCCTCAAATTCTCTTAGCATCAATGGGAAGTCATTGGTTTTATCTAATGCTCTTTTAAGGAACCACATACCTTATTTAGGAAAACCAACAAATTTCCTCCTTGTATTCAATTCTGCACAGTTCTTTTTTGGTACATTCAATGTCAAACCACTCCTCATACCTAAAACTTGGGAATGCAAGTTGGTAACTCAGGTTTCAAACCCAAGTGAGTTTCTTGACAAACTAGGGGTTCTGCACTTGTTTTCCATTACCATACATGTGAAAACACTGCTTTTGTGTAAAACTTGGAGAATACAACAGGATCTTGAGTTTTGAATTCCAAGGCCATTACTTGTTCAATTGATAGCAGTGCACCTGTTTTCACATAGAATTAATGTCTAGAGATTGGTTTCACCTAATGATCTATAAATGCAACAAGATCACCTGCTTTGGAAACAAGCAATTTACTGCTTTGTCTGGCTGCTGAACCCTTGTTTTCACTTCAGTCATTGTTAAATGACTGCTATTACCTAACTCTGACTGAATGCACCAGGAGCATCAGAATTAGAAGCCAAGATAGTTATTTATCTATCTCATTGCTGTGCCCTTGTTTTACATTTCAAACACTGGAAAATCACTGTTTTTACCTAACGCTCCTGTGAATGCACCAGCAGCATCCGTTTTCAAAGCCTAGAAACCTACTTCTTTAATTCCTGCCTAGGCCATTGTTTTCAGTTTCAGTCAATGGCAAATCACTGCTATTACCTAACACTTTGTGAATTCAACAGGATCATCCATTTTGCATGCCTCCCAAGTGTCATGGTTAATTGCAGGCTATGCCCTTCAATTCACTTAGTGCCAATGGGAAGTCAGAGGTTTTGCCTAATCCTCTATTAAGGAAACAGATATCTCATTTAGTAAAACCAACAAATTTCTTCCTTGTATTCATTGCTGCACAGTTGTTTTCTGTTACAATCAATGTCAAATCACTCCTTATACCTAAAACCTGGGAATGCAAGTTGGAGACTCAGGTTTCAAAATCAAGTGAATTACTAGAATAGCTGGTGGTTCTACACTTGTTTTCCTTTACCATGCATGTGAAATCACTGCTTTTACCTAACACTTAGAGAATACAGCAGGATTTTCAGTTTTGAAATCCAAGGCTCATACCTGTTCAATTATTGCAAGTCACCTCTGTTCACAAAGGATCAATCTCTACAGGATTGTTTCACCTAATGCTCTATTACTGCAACAAATGATCAGCTTTGCAAAGCAAGCAATTTGCTGCTTTGCTTGGCTGCTGAGTCCTTGGTTTCTCTTCAGTAAATGCTAAATGACCACTATTACCTAACGCTGTGTGAATGCACCAGGAACAAAAGAGTTTGAAGTCAAGTTATTTACTCCTCTAACTCATTGCTATGCCCTTGTTTTCAGTAACAAACACTGGCAAATCACTGCTTTTACCTGATGCTCTGTGAATGCACCAGCTGCATCTGTTTCCAAGGCATAGCAAGCTACCTGTTTAACTCATGCCTTGGCCATTGTTTTCAGTTACAATCAATGGCAAATCATTGCATTTACCTATCCCTTTGTAAATTCACCAGGATCACCAGTTTTCTATGCCAAGTATGTGTCGTGGTTAACTGGATGCTATGCTCTTTATCTTACTTAAAGCCAATGGGAAGTCTGTGGTTTTCCCTAATGCTCAATTCAGGAACCAGATAACTTATTTAGGAAAACCAACAAAATTCTTCATTGTATTCAATGCTGCACAGTTATTTTCTGTTACACTCAATGTCAAATCACTCGTTATACCTAAAACCTGGGAATGCAACTTGAAGACTCAGGTTTCAAAACCAAGTGAGTTACTTGAAAAACTGGTGGTTCTGCACTGGTTTCCCATTACTCTTCATTTGAAATCACTGCTTTTACCTAACGCTTAGAGAATACAGCAGGATCTTCCGTTTTGAAATCCAAGGCAAATACCAGTTCAGTTGATGCAATGCACCTCTTTTCACATAGAATCAATGTCTAGAGAATGTTGTCACCTAATTCTCTATAACGGCAACAAGATCATCAGCTTTGGAGAGCAAGTAATTTACTGCTTTGTTTGGCTGCTGAACCATTGTTTTCACATCAGTGAATGCTAAGTGATGGCTATTACCTAATGTTGTATGAACGCACCAGGAATATCAGAATTAGAAGCTAAGATAGTTACTCTCTATCTCATGGCTATGGCCTCTGTTTCAGTTACAAACACTGGGAAATCACTGCTTTTACAAAAGGTTCTGTGAATGCATCATCTGCATCCGGTTTCAACACTTAGCAAGCTACCCGTTTAATTCATTCCTGGGCCACTGTTTTCAGTTTCGTTAAATGGCAAATTACTGCTATTACCTAACCCTTTGTGAATTCACCAGGATCACCAGTTTTTGATGCCATGCCAGTGTCATGGTTAATTGCAGGCTATGCCATTGAATTCACTTAGTGGCAATGGGGAGTCAGTTTTTTTAACTAATGCTCTATTAAGCAAACAGATAGCTTATTTAGGAAAACCAACAAATTTCTTCCTCATATACAATGCTGCACAGTTGTTTTCTGTTACAATCAATGTCAAATCACTCCTTATACCTAAAACCTGGGAATGCAAGATGGAGACTCAGGTTTCAAGATCAACTGAGTTACTTGAAAACCTGGTGGTTCTGCACTTGTTTTCCATTACTGTACATGTGAAATCACTGCTTTTACCTAATGCTTAGAGAATACAGGAGGATCTTCAGGTTTGAATTCCAAGGCTGTTACCGCTTCAATTGATTCAAGTGCACCTGTTTTCACATAGAATCAATGTCTAGAGATTGGTTTAAACTTATGCTCTATCAATGAAACAGGATCATCAGTTTTGGAAGCAAGCAATTTCCTGCTTTGTCTGGCTGCTGAACCCTTGTTTTCACTTCAGTCAATTCTAAATGACTGCTATTACCTAAGGCTGTGTGAATGCACCAAGAACATCAGAGTTAGAAGCCAATTTACTTACTTCTCAATCTCATGGCTATGCCTTTGTTTTCAGTTGCAAACACTGGCAAATCACGGCTTTTACCTAACGCTCATGGATGCAAGAGCTGCATCCATTTTCAAAGTCTAGCAAGCTACTTTTTAGTTCATGCATAGGCCCCCATTTTCATTGCAGTCAATGGATAATGACTTCTTTTACCTAAACCTTTATGAATTCACCAGGAACAACGGTTTTCCATGGGAGGCAAATGTCTTGATTAATTGCAGGTTATGCCCTTGCATTCACGTAGTGTCAATGGGAAGTCAGTGATTTTACCTAAAGCTCTTTTAAGGAATCAGATACCTTATTTAGGAAATCCAACAAATTTCTTCCTTGTATTCAATGCTGCTCAGTTGTTTTCTGTTACAATCAATGTCAAATCATGCCTTAACCCCAAAACCTCGGAATGCAAGTTGGAGACTCAAGTTTCAAAACCAACCAAGTTACTTGAATAACTGATGATCCTGCACATGTTTCCATTTCCGTGCATGTGAAATCACTGCTTTTACCCAACACTTAGAAAATATAGCAGGATCTTCAGTTTTGAAATCCAAGGCAGTTACTTGTTATATTGACACCAGTGCACCTCTTTTCACATAGAATCAATATCTAGAAATTGGTTTCACCTTATGCTATATAACTGCAACAATATCATCAGCTTTGGAAAGCAAGGAATTTACTGCTTTGTTTGGCTGCTGAACCATATTTTCACTTCAGTCAATGGTAATTGAATGCTATTACCTAACCCTGTGTGAATGAACGAAGAGCATCAGAGTTAGAAGGCAATATAGTTACTTCTCTATCTCATGGTTATGCCCTTTTTTCCTGTTACAAAAACTGGCAAATCACTGTTTTTTACATAACTCTCTGTGAATGCACCAGATGCATCCATTTTCAAAGCCTAGCAAGCTACTTTTTTAGTTCATGCCTAGGCCACTGCTTTCAGTTACAGTTAATGGCCAAAGACTGCTATTACCTAACCCTTCATGAACTCACCAGGATCACTGGTTTTCCATGAATACAAGGGTCATGGTTCATTGCAGGCTATGCACTTGAATTCACTTAGTGTCGATGGAATTCAGTATTTTTACCTAATGCTCTATGAAGGAACCAGATACCTTCTTTAGGAAAACCAACAAATTTCTTCCTTGTATTCAATGGTGCACAGTTGTTTTCTGTCACAATCAATGTCAAATCACTCCTTATACCTAACACTTGGGAATGCAACTTGGAGACCCAGGTTTCAAAACCAAGTGAGTGACTTCAAAAACTGGTGGCTCTGCACTGGTTTTATTTTACCATGCATGTGAAATCACTGCTTTTACCCAACACTTAGAAAATATAGAAGGATCTTCAGTTTTGAAATTCAAGGCCATTATTGTTCAATTGATACCAGTGCACCTGTTTTCACATAGAATCAATGTCTACAGATTGGATTCACCTTATGCTCTATAACTGCAACAAGATCATCAGCTTTGGAAAGCAAGCAATTTACTGCTTTGTTTGGCTGCTGAATCCTTGTTTTCACTTCAGTCAATGTGAAATGACTACTGTTACCTAACCCTGAGTGAATGCACGAGGAACATCAGAGTTAGAAGCCAAGTCAGTTTCATCTCTATCTCATGGTTAAGCCCTTGTTTTCAGTTAGAAACCCTGGCAAATCATTGCTTTTACCTAACGATCTGTGAATGCACCAGCCGTATCTGTTTTCAAAGCATAGCAAGCTACCTGTTTAATTAATGTCTAGGCCCTGTTTTCAGTTAGAGTCAGTTGCAAATCACTTCTATTACCTGACCATTTGTGAATGCACCAGAATCACCAGGTTGCATGCCACCAAGTGTCATGGTTAATTACAGGGTATGCCCTTGAATTAATTTAGTGTCAATGGGAAGTTGTTGGTTTTACCTAATGCTGTATTAAGGAACCAGATACCTTATTTAGAAAAAAAACAAATTTCTTCATTGTATTCAATGCTGCCCAGGTATTTTCTGTTAAAATCAATGTCAAATCACTTGTTTTACCTAAAATTTGAGAATGCAAGTTGGAGACTCAGGTTTGAAAACCAAGCGAGTTCCTTGAAAAACTGGTAGTTTTGTACTTGTTTTCCATTAGTGTACATGTGAAATCATTGCTTTTACCCAATGCTTAGAGAATACAGCAGGATCTTCAGTTTTGAAATCCAAGACCATTACAAATTCATTTGACTCCAGTGCACATCTTTTCACATAGAATCAATGTCTAGAGATTGGTTTCACCTAATGCTCTATAACTGCAACAAGGTCATATGCTTTGGAAAGCAAGCAATTTACTTCTTATTTTGGCTGCTGAACCCTTGTTTTCACTTCAGTCAATGGTAAAAGACTGCTATGACCTAATGCTGTGTGAGTGCACCAGGATCATAAGTGTTAGAAGCCAAGTTAGTTACTTCTCTATCTCATGGCTATGCCCTTGTTTTCAGTTACAAAAACTGGGAAATCACTGCTTTTACCTAACACTTTGTGAATGCACCAGCTGCATCGTATTAAAGCCTAGCAAGCTACTTGTTTAATTCATGTCTAGGCCTTTGTTTTCAGTTACACTCAAAGGCAAATCACTGCTATTATCTAACACTTTGTGAATTCACCAATATCACCAGTTTTCCATGCCACACAAGTGTCATGGTTAATTTCCAGCTCTGCCCTTGAATTCACTTAGTGTCATTGGGAAGTTAGTGGTTTTGCCTAATGCTGTATTAAGTCACCAGATACCTTATTTAGGAAAACTAGCAAATTTATTCCTTGTATCAATGTTGCCCAGTTGTTTTCTATTGCCATCAATGTCAAATCACTCCTTATACTGAACACCTTAGAATGCAAGTTGGAGACTCAGGTTTCAAAAGTGAACGAGTTCCTTGAAATCTGGTGATTCTGTACTTGTTTTCTGTGACCGTGCATGTGAAATCACTGCTTTTAACTAATGCATAGAGTGTACATCAATCTTCAGTTTTGAAATCCAAGGCTGTTACTTGTTGAAATGATACCAGTGCACCTTTTTCACATAGAATCTATGTCTTGAAAGGGTTTTCCCCTAATGCTCTATAATTGCAACAAGATCATCAGCTTTGGAAAGCAAGCAATTTACTGCTTTTTTTTGGCTGCTGATCCCTTGTTTTCACTTCAGTCAATGCTAAATGACTGCTATTACCTGACCATGTATGAATGCACCAGGATTATCAGAGTTAGAAGCCAACTTAGTTACTTCTCTACTTCATGGCTATGCCCTTATTTTCAACAACAAACACTGGCAAATCACTGCTGTTATCAAACACCCTGTGAAAGCCCCACTTGCATCTGATTTCAAAGCCTAGCAAGCTACTCCTTTAATTCAAGCCTAGGCCATTGCTTTCAGTTACAATCAAAGGCAAATCAGTGCTATTACCGCACCCTTTGTGAATTCATCAATATCACCAGTATTCCATGCCACGCAAGTGTCATGCTTAATTGCCGGATCTGTCATTGAATTCACTTAGTGTCAATGGGAAGTCAGTGGTTTTACCTAATGCTTATTAAGGAACCAGTTACTTTATTTAGGAAAACCAACAAATTTCTTCCTTGTATTCAATATTGTACAGTTGTTTTCTGTTACAATCAATGTCAAATCACTCCTTATACCTCAAACCTCAGAATGCATGTTGGAGACTCCGGTTTCAAAACCAAGTGAGTTACTTGAAAAACTGGTTGATCTGCACTTGTTTACCATGCCCATGTACGTGAATTCACTGCTTTTACCTAACGCTTAGAGAATACAGTGGGATATTCAGTATGGAAATCCAAGGCTGTTACATGTTCAATTCATACCAGTGCACCTATTTTCACATAGAATATAGGCATAGAGATTGGTTTCACCTAATCCTCTATAACTGCAATGGGATCTTCAGCTTTGGAGAGCAAGCAATTTACTGCTTTGATTTTTCTGTTGAACCCTTGTTTCCACTTCAGTCGATGCTAAATGACTGCTATTACCTGATGATGTATGAATGCACCAGGAATATCAGAGTTAGAAGCCAAGTTAGTTACTTCTGTCCTTTATGACTGTGCCCTTATTTTCAACTACAAACACTGGCAAATCACTGCTTTTATCAAATGCTCTGTGAAAGCATCACTTGCATCTGATTTCAAAACCTAGCAAGCTACTCCTTTACTTCATGCCTAAACCATTGCTTTCAGTTACAATCAAAGGCAAATCATTGCTATTACCTAACCCTTTGTGAATGCACCGGGATCATCAGTTATCCATGCCAGGCAAGTGTCATGGTTAATTGCAGACTATGCCCTTGAATTCACTTACTGTCAAGGGGAACTCAGGGGATTTACCTAATGATCTCTAAAAGAACCAAGTACTTTATTTAGGAATAATGACTAATTTCTTCCTTGTATTCAATGCTGCACAATTCTTTTCTGTTATAATCAATGTCAAATCACTCCTTATACCGAAACCCTGGGAATACAATTTGGAGACTTAGGTTTCAAAACCCAGTGAGTTACTTGAAAAACTGGTGGTACTACACTTGTTTTCCATTACCGTGCATGTGAAATCACTGCTATTACTTAACGCTTAGAGAATAAAGCAGGATCTTTAGTTTTGAAATCCAAGGCCGTTAATTGTTCAATTGATACCAGTGCACCTCTTTTCACATAGAATCAATGTCTAGAGTTTGGTTTCACCTAATGCTCTATAATTGCAAGAGGATCATCAGCTACAGAAAGCAAGAAATTTACTGCTTTGTTTGGCTGCTTGTAATGGTTTGAGTTTGAATTAATTATGAATTCCAAAAATATAAATTAGATTATGTTTGTAAGCTCATCTGTTCATCTGGGCATGATTAGGTTATGAGTAGGGCGTTAATTGCCACGTCAGTGAGACGTTGAGCCCCACCCCTCGGTGGGGGTGGTCTCAAGTAGAAGCAGAGATTTGAGAGAAGCGGAGAGGAGATTTGGAGAAGATTTGAAAAGCAGTTTTGATGTTGGAGTGAGCCGATCGCTGGATAGGCTTCAGCTGGCCTTGTGGAGAGATGCAATGCAGAGAGTCTCATAGTCTTCAGCTGAACTCGTGAAGGAAACAGAAGCTAAGCCCAGAGAGAAATGCAGCCCCAGGAACAAAGGAACCCAGAAGCCTGAACCCTGGAGACATCGGCAGCCATCTTCCTCCAACACGTGGACTCTGGTATGGGAAGAAATTTATGCTTTGTGGCCTGGTAACTGTAAGCTTCTACCCCAAATAAATACCCTTTATAAAGACCGACCAATCTTTGGTATATTTCAAAAGGCACACCTGTGGCTGAACAAAACACTGCTAAACCCTTGTTTTCACTTCATTCAATACTAAATTACTGCTATTACCTAATGATGTGTGAACACACCTGGATCATCAGAGTTAGGAGGCATATTAGTTACTTCTCTCTCTCCTGGCTTTGCTCTTGTTGTCAGTTACAAACAATGGAAAATCACTGCTTTTACCTAATGCTATGTGAGTGCAGAAATGCATCTGTTTTCAAAACCAAGCAAGATACTTGTTTAATTCATGTCTAGGCCACTGTTTTCAGTTACAGTCAATGGCAAATCACTACTATTACCTAACCCTTTGTGAATTCACCAGGTTCACCAGTTTTCCTTGTCACACAAGTGTCATGGTTAATTGCAGGCTCCAAGCTGGATTTCAATTAGTGTCAATGGGAATTCAGTGGTTTTATCTAATGCACTATTAAGGAGTCAGAAACCTTATTTAGGAAAACCAACAAATTTCTTCCTTGTATTCAATGCTGCACAGTTGTTTTCTCTTACAATCAATGTCAATTCACTCCTTATACCTAAAACATGGGAATGCAAGTGGGGGACTCAGGTTTCAAAACCAAGCAAATTACTTGAAAAACTGGTGGTTCTGCACTTGTTTTCCATTACTGTGCATGTGAAATTACTGTTTTTACCTAAGGCTAAGAGAATATAGCAGGATCTTCAGTTTTGAAATCCAAGGCTGTTACTTGTTCAGTTGATACCAATGCACCTCTTTTCACATAGTATCAATGTCTAGAGATTGGTTTCACCTAATACTCCCTAACTGCAACAAGATCATTAGCTTTAGGAAGCAAGCAATTTACTGCTTTTTTTTGCTGCTGAACCCATGTTTTCATTTCAGTCAATGCTAAATGACTGCTATTACCTAACGCTGTGTGATTGCACCTGGAAAATCAGAGTTAGAAGCCAAGTTAGTTACTTCTCTATCTGATGGCTATGCCCATGTTTTCAGTTACAAACAATGGCAAATCACTGCTTTTACCTAAAGCTCTGTGAATGCACCAGATGCATCTGTTTTCAAAGCCAACAATCTACTTGTTTAACTCATGCCTAGGCCATTGTTTTCATTAGCAGTCAATGGAAATCACTGCTATTACCTAACCATTTGTGAATTCACCAGGATTACCAGTTTTCCAAGCTATGCAAGTGTCATGGTTAAATGCAGGTTATGCCCTTGAATTCACTTAGTGTCAAAGGGAAGTCAGTGGTTTCACCTAATGATCTATTAAGGAACCAGATACCTTATTTAGGATAACCATCAAGTTTCTTCCTTGTATTCAATGTTGCACAATTTTTTTCTGTTACAATCAATGTCAAGTCACTCCTTATATCTAAAACCTGGGAATGAAAGTTGGAGACTCAGTTTTCAAAACCAAGCAAGTTACTTGAAAAACTCGTGGTTCTGCACATGTTTTCCATTACCGTGCATGTGAATACACTGCTTTTATCTAAAACTTAGAGAATAGAGCAAGATCTTCAATTTTGCAATCCAAGGCCATTACTTGTTTAATTATTACCAGTGCACCTCCTTTCACTTAGAATCAATGTCTAGAGATTGGTTTAACCTTATGCTCTATAACTGCAACAATATCATCAGCTATGGAAAGCAAGCAGTTCACTAATTTGTTTGGCTACTGGACCCTTGTTTTCACCTCAGTCAATGCTAAATGACTGTTATTACCTAACGATGTGTGAACACACCTGGATCATCAGTGTTAGGAGCCAAGTTAGTGACTTCTTTCTCTCATGGCTATGCCCTTGTTTTAGGTTACAAACACTGGAAAGTCACTGCTTTTACCTAATGCTCTGTGAATGCAGCAGATGCATCCATTTGCAAAGCCTAGCGAACTTCTTGTTTAGTTCATGTCTAGGCCATTGTTTTCAGGTATAGTCAATGGCAAATCACTGCTATTACCTAACCCTTTGTGAATTCACCAGGCTTACCAGTTTTCCATGCCACGCTAGTGTCATGGTTAATTGCATGCTCTTAACTGGATTTCAATTAGTGTCAATGGGAATTCAGTGGTTTTACCTAGTGATCTATTAAGGAGTCAGATACCTTATTTAGGAAAACCAACAAATTTCTTCATTGTATTCAATGCTGCACAGCTGCTGTCTGTTACAATCAATGTCAATCACTTCTTATACCTAAAACCTGGGAATGCAAATTGGAGACTCAGGTTGCAAAACAAAGTGAGTTACAAATAAACTTGTGGTCCTGAACTTGTTTTCCTTTACTGTGCATGTGAATTTCTGCTTTTACCTCACGATTAGAGAATACAGCAGGATCTTCAGTTTTGAAATCCAAGGCTGACACCTCTGCAATTTATGCAAGTGCAACTCTTTTCACATAGAATCCATGTCTATAGAATGGTTTCACCTAACACCATATAACTGCAACAAGATCATCAGTTTGGAAAGCAAGCAATTTACTACTTTGTTTGGCTTCAGTCAATGCTAAATGACTGCTATTACCTATCACAGTATGAATGCACCAGGAACATCAGAGTTAGAATCCAAGTTTGTTACTTCTCTATCTCATGGCTCTGCCCCTGTTTTCAGTTACAAACACTGGCAAATCGCTGCTTTAACCTAATGCTCTGTGAATGAACCAGCTGCATCCATTTTCAAAGACTAGCAAGCTACTTGTTTAATTCAGACCAAGGACATTGTTTTCAGTTGCAGTGATTGGCAAATCACTTCTATTACCTAACCTTTTGTGAATGCACCAGGAGAAACAGGTTTCCATGCCATGCAAGTGTCATTTGTTAATTGGAGGCTCTTCCCTTGAATTCACTTAGTGTCAATGGGAATTCAGAGGTTTTACCTAATGGTGTATTAAGGAACCAGATACCTTATTTAGGAAAACCAACAAATTTCAATGCTGTACATTTGTTTTCTGTTACAATCAATATCAAATCACTCCTTATACCTAAACCCTGGAATGGTAGTTGGCGGGTCTGTTTTCAAAACCATTCAAGTTACTTGAATAACTGGTGGTTCTGCACCTGTTTTTCATTACCGTGCAAATGAAATCACTGCTTATACCTAACGCTTATAGAATACAGCAGGATCTTCAGTTTTGAAATACAAGCCCGTTACATGTTCAATTGATACCAGTGCACCTCTTTTCACATACAATCAATGTCTAGATATTGTTTTCACCTAATTCTCTATAACTGCAACAAGATTAGCAACTTTGGAAAGCAAGAGATTAACAGCTTTTTTGGCTGCTGAACACTTGTTTTCAGCTCAGTCAATGCTAAATATCTGCAACGCTGTGTGAATGCACCAAGAACTTTAGAATTAGGAGACACATTAGTTACTTCTTTATCTCATGGCTATGCCCTTGTTTCAAGTTACAAACACTGGCAAATCACTGCTTTTAAATAATATTCTGTGAATGCACCAGCTGCATGTGCTTTCAAAGCCTAGCAAGCTGCTTGTTTAATTCATGCCTAGGCCATTTTTTTTAGTTACAGTCAATGACAAATCACTGGTAATACCTAACCATTTGTGAATGCACCTGGAGCACCAGATTTCTAGGCATTACTGTGCATGTGAAATCACTGTTTTTACCAAAAGATTCGAGAATACAGCAGGATCTTCAGTTTTGAAATCCAAGGACATTACATGTTCAATTGACACCAGTGCACCTCTTTTCAAATAGAATCAGTGTCTAGAGATTGGTTTCACCTCATGCTCTATAACTGCAACAAGATCATCAGCTTTGGAAAGCAAGCAATTTACTACATTGTTAACTGCTGAACGCACGTTTTCACTTCAGTCAATGCTAAATGAGTGCTATTACCTAACACTGTGTGAATGCACAAGGAACATCAGAGTTAGAAGCCACTTTAGTTACTTCTCTATCTCATGGCTATGCATTGTTTACAGTTACAAACACTGGCAAATCACTGCTTTTACCTAATGCCTTGTGAATTCACCATATGATTCCATTTTCAAAGCCTTGCAAGCTTCTTATTTAATTCATGCCTCGGCCATGGTTTTCACTTATAGTCAATGGCAAATCACTGCTATTACAGAACTCTTTGTGAATTCACTAGGATCACCAGCTTTCCATGCCACAGAAGGGTCATGGTTAACTGCAGGCTATGCCCTTGAATTCACTTAGTGACAATGGGAAGTGAGAGGTTTTACCTAATGCACTATTAAGGAATCAAATACCTTATTTAGGAAAACCTACAAATTTATTCCTTGTGTTCTATGCTGCACAGTTGTTTTCTGTTACAATAAATGTGAAATCACTCCTTATACCTAACACTTGTGAATGCAGCTTGGAGAATCAGGTTTCAAAACCAAGCGAGTTACTTGAAAAACTGGTGGTTCTACACTTGTTTTCCATTACCGTGCATGTGAAATCACTGCTTTTAACTAACAATAGAGAATACAGCATGATCTTCAGTTTTGAAATCCAAGGCTTATACCTGTTCAATTGATGCAAGTGCTCCTCTTTTCACATAGAAACAATGTCTAGAAAATGGTTTCACCTAATGCTCTACAACTGCAAGAAGATCATCAGCTTTGGAAAGCAAGCAATTTGCTGCTTTGTTTGGCTCCTGAACCCTTGTTTCCACTACACTCAATACTAGATCACGGCTATTACCTAATGGTGTGTGAATGCACTAGGAACATCAGAGTAAGAAGCCAAGTTACTTACTTCTCTATCTCTTGGCTCTGCCCTGGTTTTCATTTAAAAACACTGGCAGATCCCTGCTTTCACCTAATGCTCTGTTCATGTGCCAGCTTCATCCATTTTCAAAGATTAGCAAGCTACTTTTTAAATTCATGCCTAGGCCTTTGTTTTCAGTTACAGTCAATGGCAAATCACTGCTATTACCTAAACCTTTGTGAATGCACCAGCATCACCAGTTTTCCATGCCAGGCAAGCATCATGGTTAATTGCAGACTATGCCCTTCAATTCACTTAGTGTAAATTGGAAGTCAGTGGTTTCACCTAATGCCCTATTAAGGAACCAGGTACCCTATTTAGGAAAACCAACAAATTTCTTCCTTGTATTCAATGCTGAACATTTGTTCTCTGTTACACTCAATGTCAAATCACTCCTTATACCTAAAACCCTGGAATGGTAGTTGGAGACACAGGTTTCAAAACCAAGCGAGTTACTTGAAAAACTGGTGGATCTGCACTTGTTTTCACTTACCGTGCATGGGAAATCACAGCTTTTACCTAACACTTAGGGAATACAGCAAGATCTACATTTTTGAAATCCAAGACCGTTACTAGTTCAACTGATACCAGTGGACCTCTTTTCACATAGAATCAATGTCTAGAGTTTCGTTTCACCTAATGCTCTAAGACAGCAACAAGATCATGAGCTTTGTAAGGCAAGCAATTCACTGCTTTCTTTGGCTGATGAACCCTTGTTTTCTCTTCAGTCAATTGTAAAGGACTGCTATTACCTAATGCTGGGTAAATGCACCAGGAATGTAAGAGTTTGAAGCCAAGATATTTACTTCTCTAACTCATGGCTTTGCCATTGTTTTCAGTTACAAACACTGGCAAATCACAGCTTTTATGTAACGCTCTGTGAATGCACCAGCTGCATCCATTTTCAAAGCCTAGCAAGCTACTTCTATAATTCATGCTTAGGCCATTGTTTTCAGTTACAGTCAATAGCAAATCACTGCTATTATCTAACCCTTTATGAATGCAGAAAGATCACCAGTTTTCCATGGCACACAAGTGTCATGTTGAATTGCAGGATATGCCCATGAATTCAATTATTGTCAATGTGAATTCAGTGGTTTTACCTAATGCTGCAAAAACGAACCAGATACCATATTTAGGAATACCACAAATTTCTTCCTTTCATTCAATGCTGCACAGTTGTTTTCTGTTACAATCAATGTCAAGTCATTCCTTATAATTAAAACCTGGGAATGAAAATTGAAGATTCAGGATTCAAAACCAAGTGAGTTACTTGAGGAACTGGTGGTTCTGCACTTGTTTCCCATTACCGTACATTTGAAATCACTGCTTTTACCTAATGCTTAGAGAATACAGCAGGATCTTCTGCTTTGAAATCCAAGGCCGTTACTTGTTCACTTGATACCAGTGCACTTCTTTTCACAAAGAATCAATGTCTAGAGATCCGTTTCACCAAATATTCTATAACAGCAACAAGATCAGTAGGTTTGAAAAGGCAGGAATTCACTGCTTTGTTTGGCTGCTCAACCCTTGTTTTCACTTCAGCCAATTCTAAATGACTGCTTTTACCTAACACTGTGTGAACACACCAGGAACATCAGAGTTAGAAGACAAGTTAGTTACTTCTCTATCTCATGGCTATGCCCTTGTTTTCAGTTACAAACACTGGAAAATCACTGCTTTCACCTGATGCACTATGAATGCAACAGCTGCATCCATTTTCAAACCCTAGCAATCTACTCATTTAATTCAAGACATTGCAATTTTTTTCACTTACAGTCAATGACAAATCACTGCTATTACCTAACCCTTTGTGAGTTCACTAATATCACCTGTTTTCCATGCCACACAAATGTCATGGTGAATTGCCGGATATTCCCTTGAATTCACTTAGTGTCAATGGTAAGTCCGTGGTTTTACCTAGTGCTCTATTAAGGAGCCAGATACCTTAATTAGGAAAACCAACAAATTTCTTCCTTGTATTCAATGTTGCACAGTTGTTTTCTGTTAAATCAATGTCAAATCACTCCTTTTCCTAAAATGAGGGAATGGAAGTTGAAGACTCAGGTTTTAAAACCAAGTGAGTTACTTGAAAAACTGGTGGTTCTGCAGTTGTTTTCCTTTACCGTGTATGTGAAATCACTGCTTTTATCTAATGCTTAGATTATACAGCAGGATATTCAGGTTTGAAATCCAAGGCTGTTAGTTGTTCAGTTGAAACCAGTTTATCTCTTTTGCCATAGAATCAATGTCTATTGATTGGTTTCACCTAATGCTCTGTAACTGCAACAAGATCATCAGCTTTGGAAAGCAAGCAATTTACTGCTTTGATTGGTGCTAAAACCTTGATTTCACTTCAGTCAATGATAAATGAGTGCTATTACCTAAAGCTGTGTGAACACACCTGGAACATCTCAGTTAGGAGCCAACTTAGTTACTTCTCTATCTCACTGCTATGCCCTAGTTTTCAGTATGAAACAGTGGCAAATCACTTCTTTTACCTAACGCTCTGTGTAAGAAACAGCTGCTTCCATTTTCAAAGCCTAGCAAGCTACTTGTTTAATTCATGCCTAGGCAATTGTTTTCAGTTACAGTCAATGGCAAATCACTGCTATTACCTAACCCTTTGTGAATGCACAAAGAGCACCAGTTTTCCATGCCACGCAAGTGTCATGGTTAAATTCAGGCTATGCCCTTGTATTCACTTACTGTCAATGGAAAGTCAATGGTTTTACCTAATGCTCTTTTATTGAACCAGATAGCTTATTTAGGAAAACCAACAATTTTCTTCCTTTTAATCAATTCTGCATATTTGTTTTCTGTTACAATCAATGTCAATTGACTCCTTTTACCTAAAATCTGGGAATGCAAGTTGGAGACTCAGGTTTCAAAATCAAGCAAAGTACTTGAAGAACTGGTTGCTCTGCACTTGTTTTCCATTACCATTCTTGGGAAATCATGGCTTTACCTAACCTTAGAGAATATAGCAGAATCTTCAGTTTTGAAATCCAGTGCTGTTACTTGTTCAACTGATACCCATGCACCTCTTTTCACATCAAATCAATTTCTAGAGATTGGTTTCACCTAATGCTCTATAACTGCAACAGGATAATCAGCTTTGGAAAGCAAGGAATTTACTGCTTTGTTTGGCTGATGATTCCTTGTTTTCTCTTCAGTTAATGCTAAAAGACTGCTATTACCTAGTGCTATGTGAAGGCACCAGAAACACCAGAGTAAAAAGTCAAGTTAGTTACTTCTCTAACTCATGGCTATTCCATTGTTTTCAGTTACAAACACTGGCAAATCACTGCCTTTACCTAATGCTCTGTGAAAACACGAGGGACATCTGTTTTCAAAGCCTCACAAGCTACTTGTTTAATTCATGCCTAGGCCATTTTTTTCCATTACAGTCAAAGGCAAATCACTAGTATTTCCTAACCATTTGTGAATTCACCAGGATTACCAGTTTTCCATGCCACACAAATATGGTTAATTGTAGGCTGTGCCCTTGTTTTCACTTAGTGCCAATGGGAAGTCAGTGGTTTTACCTAATGCTCTATTAAGGAACCAGTTACATTATTTAGGAAAACCAACAAATTTCTTCCTTTTATTCACAGTTGTTTTCTGTTACAATCAGTGACAAATCACTCCTTATACCTAAAACTTGGAAATACAAGTTGGAGAAACTGTTTTCAAATCCAAGTGAGTTTCTTGAAAAACTGGTGGTTCTGCACTTCTTTTCCATTACCAAGTATGTGAAATCCCTGCTTTTACCTAAAGATCTGTGAATGCACCAGTTGCATCCATTTTCAAAGCCTAGCAAGCTCTTGTTTAATTCATGCCTAGGCAATTGTTTTCAGTTACAATCAATGGCAAATCACTGCTATTAATTAACACTATCTGAATGCACCAAGAACTGCAGTTTTCCATTGTATGCAAGTCTCATTGTTAATTTCAGGCTATGCCTTTGAATTCACTTAGTGTCACTGGGATGTCAGTGGTTTTACCTAATGCTCTATTAAGGAAACAGATACATTATTTAGGAAAACCAAAAAATTTCTTCCTTGTGTTCAATGCTGCACAGTTGTTTTCTGCTACAATCAATGTCAAATCACTCCTTATACCTAAAAACTGGGAATGCAAGTAGGAGACTCAGGATTCAAAACCAAGAGAGTTACTTGAAAAACTGGTGATTCTGCACTTGTTTTCCTTTACCATGCCTGTTCAATCACTGCTTTTACCTAAGGCTTAGAGAATACTGCAGGATCTTCAGTTTTGAACCCCTAAGGTGGATACTTGTTCAATTGATACCAGTGCACCTCTTTTCACATACAATCAATGTCTACATATTCTTTTCACCTTTTGCTCTACAACTGCAACAAGATCATCAAATTTGGAAAGCATGCAATTTACTGCTTTGTTTCGCTGCTGAACCCTTGTTTTCACTTCAGTCAATCCTAAATGACTGCTATTACCAAACACTGTGAAACAACCAGGAACATCAGAGTTAGAAGGCAAGTTAGTTACTTCTCTATCTCATGGCTTTGCCCTTGTTTTCAGTTCCTAACACTGGCTAATCACTGCTTTTACCTAACGCTCTGTGAATTCACCAGCTGCATCCGTTTTCAAACCCTAATGCTAAATGATTGCTATTACTTAACGCTGTGTGAACACACTGACTTACTTGACAAACTGGTGGTTCTGCACCTTGGGAAAACACTGGTTTTTCCCAATGTGCTGTGAAATCACAAGCTTCATCCATTTTCAAAGCCTAGCAAGATACATGTTTAATTTATGCATAGGCCATTGTTTTTGGTTACAGTTATTGGGAAATCACTGCTAATACCTAACCTTTGTGAATTCACCAGGATCACCAGTTTTCCATGATATGCATGTGTCATGGTTAAGTGCAGGCTATGCCTTGGAATTCACTTTGTGTCAATGGGTTTTACCTAATGCTCTATTAAGGAACCAGATACCTTATTTAGGAAAACCAAGAAATTTCTTCCTTGTATTAAAAGCTGCACAGCAATTTTCTGTTACAATCAATGTCAAATCACTCCTTATACATAAAAGCTGGGAATGAATGTTGAAGGCACAGGTTCCAAATCCAAGGGAGTTACTTAAAAAACTGGTGGCTCTACTCATGGTTTCCTTTACCTTGCATGGGATATCACTGCTTTTACCTAACACTTAGAGAATATAGCAGGATCTTCAGTTTTGAAATCAGGGGGTGTTACTTGATTGATTGATAGCAGTGCACCTCCTTTCACATAGAATCAAGGTCTAGAGATTGGTTTCACCTATTGATCTATAACTGCAACAAGATCATCAGCTTGTAAACAAGCAAGCTACTGCTTTTCCTGGCAGCTGAAACCTTCTTTACACTTCAGTCAATGCTAAATGACTGCTATCACCTAACACTGTGTGAATGCACCATGAACATCAGAGTTAGAAGCCAAGTTAGTTACTTCTCTATCTCATGGCTATGCCCTTGTTTTCAGTTACAAACACTGGCAAATCACTGCTTTTAATTAACACTCTGTGAAGGCACCAGCTGCATCTGTTTTCAAAGCCTAGCAGGCTAATTTTTAGTTCATGCCTAGGCCACCTTTTTCAGTTAGAGTCAATGGTAAATTACTGCTGTTACCTAACTCTTTATGAATTCACCAGGATCACCAGATGCCTTATTTAGGAAAACCAACAAATTTCTTCCTTGTATTCAATGCTGCACATTTGTTTTCAGTTGCAATCAATGTCAAATCACTCCTTTTACCTAAAATCTGGGAATGCAAGTTGGAGACTCAGGTTTCAAAACCAAGTGAGTTACTTGAAAAACTGGTGGTTCTGGAATTGATTTCCATTACAGTGTATGTGAAATCACTGATTTTAGCTAACGCTTAGAGAAAAAAGCAGGATCTTCAGTTTTGAAATCCAAGGCCAATACCTGTCAATTGATGCAACTGCACCTCTTTTGACATGGAATCAGTGTCTAGAGATTAGTTTTACCTTATGATCTATAACTGCAACTAGATCATCAGCTTTAGAAAGCAACCAATTTACTGCTTTGTTTCACTGCTGAACCCTTGTTTTAACATCAGTCAATGCTAAATGACTGCTATTACCTAACCCTGTGTGAACACACGAGAACATTAGTGTTAGAAGGCAGGTTAGTTACTTCTCCTTCTCATGGATGTAACCTTTTATTCAGTTACAAACACTGGAAAATCACTACTTTTCCCTAACACTCTGTGAATGCATCAGCTGCATCTGCTTTCAAGTCTAGCAAGCTATTTGTTTAAGTCATGCCTAGGCCATTCTTTTCAGTTACACTCAATGACAAATCACTGCTATTACATAACACTTTTTGAATTTGCCAGGATCACCAGTTTTCCATGCCATGCAAGTGTCATGGGTAATTGCAGGCTATGTCCTCAAATTCACTTAGTGTCAATGGGAAGTCACTGGCTTTACCTAAAGCTCTCTGAAGGAACCAGATACCTTATTTAGGAAAACAAAGAAATTTGTTGCTTTTATTCAATGCTGCAGAGTTGATTTCTTTTACAATCAATGTCAAACCACTCCTTATATCTAAAACCTGGGAATGCAAGTAGTAGATTCAGGTTTCAAAACCAAGCAAGTTACTTGAAAAACTGGTGATTTAGCACTTGTTTTCTTTTACCATGTGTGTGAAATCATTGCTTTTACCTAATCCTTAAAGAATACAGCAGGATCTTCAGTTATGAAATCTAAGGCTGTTACTTGTTCAATTTACACCAGTGCTCCTCTTTTCACAAACAATCAATGCCTAGATATTGGTTTCACACAATGCTCTATAACTGCAATAAGATCATCAGCTTTGGAAAGCAAGCAATTTACTACTTTGTTTGGCTTCTGAACCCTTGTGTTCACATCAGTAAATGCTAAGTGACTGCTATTACCTAATGGTGTGTGAACGCACCAGAAACATCAGAGTTAGAAGCCAAGTTAGTTACTTCTCTATCTCACAGATATACTCTTGTTTTCAGTTTTAAACACTGGCAAAACACTGCTTTTGCCTAATGCTTTGTGAATGCACCAGCTGAATCCATTTTCCAAGCATAGCAAGCTACTTGTTTAATTCATGCCTAGGCCATTGTTTTCAGTTGCAGTCAATAGCAAATCTCTGCTATTACCTAACCCTTTGGGATGCACCAGGATCATCAGTTTTCCATGCCATGCAAGTGTCATGGTTAATTGCAAGTTATTCCCTTGAATTAATTTAGTGTGAATGGGTAGTCAGTGGTTTTACCTAATGCTCTATTAAGGAACCAGATATATTATTTAGGGAAAACAACAACTTTCTTCATTGTATTCAATGTTGCACTGTTGTTTTCTGTTACAATCATTGTCAAAACACTCCTTATACCCAAAACCTGGGAATGCAAGTTGGAGAATCCGGTTTCAAAACCGAGCAAGTTACTTTAAAAACTGGTGATTCTGCACCTGTTTTCCATTACCGTGCATGTGAATTTACTGCTTTTACCTAACGCTTAGAGAATACAGCAGGACCTTCAGGTGAAATCCAATGCCGTTTCTTTTTCAATTGATACAAGTGCACATCTTTTTACATAGAATCCATGTCTAGAGATTGGTTTCACCGAATCCTGTATAACTGAAACAAGATCATTAGCTATGGAAAGTAAACCATTTACTGCATAGATTGGCTCCTGAATCCTTGTTTTCACTTCAATGCTAAATAACTGCTATTACCCAGTGCTGTGTTAATGCAGCAGGAACATTAGTGTTAGAAGCCATGTTATTTATTTCTCTATCTCATGCCTATGCCCTTGTTTTGAGTTAGAAACAGTGCCAATCACTGCTTTTACTTGAGGCTCTGTGAATGCACCACCTGCCTCTGTTTTCAAAACCTAGCAAGCTACATGTTTAATTCATACCTAGGCCATTGTTTCAGTTACAGTCAATGCCAAATCACTGCTCCTACCTAACCATTTGTGAATGCACCAGGATCACCATTTTTCCATGCCACACAGTATCATGGTTAATTGCAGGCAATTGCCCTTGAATTCACTTAGTGTCAGTGGGAAGTCACTGGTTTTACATAATGCACTATTAAGGAACCAGATACCTTATTTAGGAAAAACAGCAACTTTCTTCATTGTATTCAATGCTGCACAGTGGTTTTTGTTACAATCAATGTCAAAACACTCCTTATACCCAAAACCTGGGAATGCAAATTGGAGACTCAAGTTTCAAAACCAAGAGTGTTACTTGAAAAGCTGGTGGTTCTGCACTTGCTTTCCATTACATTGAATGTGAAATCACTGCTTTTTCCTAACTCTTAGAGAATGCAGCAGGATCTTCATTGTGAAATCCAATGCCATTCCTTGTTCAACTGAAAGCAGTGCAACTCTTTCCATATAGACTCCACCTCTAGAGATTGGTTTCACTAAATGCTCTATAACTGCAACAGGATCATCAGCTTTGGAAAGCAAGCCATTTACTGCCTTGTTTGGTGCTGAACCCTTGTTTTCACTTTAGTCAATCCTAAATGACTGTTATTACCAAACACTGTGAAACAACCAGGAACATCAGAGTTAGAAGCGAAGATAGTTCCTTCTCTACCTCATGGCTATGCTCTTGTTTTCAGTTACAAACACTGGCAAATCACTGTTTTTACCTAACACTCAGTAAATGCACCAGCTGTAACCATTTTCTAAGCCTAGCAATCTACTTCTTTAATTCATACCTAGGCCATTGTTTCCAGTTACAGTCAATAGCAAATCATTGCTATTACCTAACCATTTATGAGTTCAACAAGATCATCAGTTTTCCATGCCATGCAAGTGTCACAGTTAATTGCAGGCTATGACTTTTAATTCACTTAGTGTCAATGAGAAGTCAGTGGTTTACCTAACACTCTATTAAGGAACCATATACCTTACTTAGGAAAACCAACAAATTTCTTCCTTGTATTCAATGCTGCATAGTTTTTTTGTGTTAAAATCCATGCCAAATCACTCCTTATACCTAAAAACCTAGAATGGTAGTTGGTGACTCAGGTTTCAAAACCAAGCGAGTTACTTGAAAAAATGTGGTGCTGCATTTGTTTTCCACTACCATGCATGTGAAATGACTGCTTTTACCTAACGCTTAGAGAATACAGCAGGATCTTCAGTTTTGAAATCCAAGGCCAGTACTTATTCAATTGATACCAGTGCACCTCTTTTCACATAGAATCAATATCTAGAGATTGGTTTCACCTAATTCTCTATACCTGCAACAAGATCATCTGATTTGGAAAGCAAGCAAGTTACTGCTCTGTTTCACTGATGTACCCTTGTTTTCACTTCAGTCAGTGCTAAATTGTCCTGTCTGGTGGGACAGTCAACAGGGTCCTCTGAACCTTTGGGAAAAGAATGGTATCAGACAAGGAGACAAGAAGAATGACAGCAAGACAGGAGCTCTGATCAAGCTGCAAAAGTTTATTGGTGAGGTAGAAGTATTTATGCTCAAAGGGAGGAGGGAGTAGTTAGCAGGGGAGGGTGGCTTGGTAGTTATCTGTTGCCAGCAGGTGTTGCTAGGGAAGGGGGTGGGTTAGCAAACTGGTGTTTCTTGTTCTTTGAGAAGTTGGTGGAACGTGACTCAGGCTGTTTATTATTAACTTGGGCAGCCATGCTGCGTGTCACCACTGCTGCTGACAAGGAGTACTGTGTGTTTCCTTAATTGTCCCCCATATCTCTTTCTTTTGTTTTTCAAAAAGGATGGAGGGAGAATGCTGATTAGGTACCCTCTGGCATTAACTGGCTGGGGGAATCAGGGGCCTCATTCCCCGAGTTGTTTGTGGCTCAGTTTTGGGGGAGAGGATTTTTGCTGAGCTGACCTCTATGCTAATGATGCATGCTTCTCAAGGAGCTCAAGAACGTTCTCTCGTTGTTTTAGGCCCTCCTTTGCAGTGCTTTGCCTTGCACCCAGCGGTACCAATTTAGTAGCATATTCTTGAGTTGTATGTGTTTCCCATAGGAGGGGACATTTTTACCCTTTTGGGTGGGCAGTGCTCAGGCACTTCGGATCTATACCTTGGTCAGCGAGGTGCAGTCAGTGATAGTGGACTTGAATGGGTCTGCTCAGAGCAGAATCAATTTGTTGTTTAACAAATGCCATGAGTCTATTGAAAAGATATGGTCCTAGTGATAGCAGTATTATTAAGCCAAGCAAGTGTCCAAGGAAGGGAAGGATGTATGGCACAGCCCCATTAAAGGTGCTCCAAAAGGGGTTATCGAATAATTCTTTATGCCTTCATTCAAGGTCTT
>PVKH010001519.1:0-30201 GCA_004027955.1 Chaetophractus vellerosus
GGGGGGGGGGGGGGGGGGGGGAAGGGAGATATGTAATAAAATAAATGAATCTTTAAAAAAAACCCAAAAAACTGCCAAACTGATTTCTACAGTAGCTGCACATTTTACCATGAAGGAGGGTTCCTAATTTTCCACATCCTCTCCAAAACTTGTTTTCTCTTTTTGTGATAGTAGCCATTCCAATGGGTATGAAATGGTATCACATTATTATTTTAATTTGCATTTCCCTAATGGCCAATGATGTTGAGCATCTTTTCATGTGCTTTTTGGCCATTTGCATATCTTCTTCTGAGAAATGTCTATTTAAATCCTTTGTCCATTTTTTTGATTGGATTGTCTTTTTGTTGTAATATATTGTGGATATTAAACCCTTATGTGGTTTCCAAATATTTTCTCCCATTGTGTAGGTTGTGTTTTTTGATAAAGTCCTTTGATGCATAAAAGTTTTAAATTTCCATAACGTCCCATTTATCTATTTTTTCTTTTGGTGTAAAGTATAAGAAACCATTGCCTAACACAGGATCCTGAATATGTTTCCCTATCATTTCTTCTTGGAATTTTATAGTTTTGGTTCTCATATTTAGGTATTTGATTCATTTTGAGTTAATTTTTGTATATGGTGTTAGATAGGGTCCACCTTCATTCTTTTACATATGGATACCCAGTTTTCCCAGCGCCATTTGTTGAAAAGATGGCTCTTTCCACATTGAATGGACTTGACCCATTTTAGTTTGCCAAAGGGCTGCTGATGCAAAGTACCAGAAATGGGTTGGCTTTTATAATGGGATTTTATTTTGGGTAAAAGCTTACAATTCTGCAGCTGTTTGAAGTAATTATGAATTCCAAAAATCGATATCGAATCATGCTTGTAAACTGATCTGCTAATTTGGGCATGATTAAGTTATGATTAGGGCGTTGTCTGGGCCATGTCAGTAGGGTGTTGAACCCCACCCCATGGTGGGTGGGGAAATAGAATATAAAAGGACAGAGGGAGCAGATTTTTTTTTAAAGATTTATTTATTTTATTACATATCTCCCCTACCCCCTGCCGCGGCGACGCGCCGAGACTGGTCACTGCGCAGGCGCGGCTTTCCCCGCTTGCAGGCGGCTTCTGCTTCCATTCACAGCCGGCTTTCAGTTTGTGGGTGGCTGGCTGCACTCCATTTGCGGGCGACCTGCCCTGCCCGTGGCAGCTTTTGCCTGTCCATGGCAGCTTTTTGCCCTGCCCACGGTGGCTCTGGCCCGCCCATGGCGGCTTGCCATTCTCAAGGCGGTCTGCCCGCTAGGAGAGGTCCCCGGGAATCGATCCCGGGGCCTCCCATGTGGTATGCCGGTGCCCTATCCACTGGGCTATCCAGCCGGCCCCGAGGGAGCATATTTGAGAAGCAGTTTTGATGTTGTAGAGAAGGCCCCAGGAGAAGAGAAGTGAGGTGTTCACCTGATAGTCTACAGTTGGCCTTGTGGAGAGCCGCAAAGCCTAAAGAGCCTCATGGTCTACAGCTGAACTTGTGGAGGAAACAAAGGCACTAAGCCCGGAGAGAAATGCAGCCCCGAGAAGAGAGGTACCAGAGATGAACCTGAACCCTGGCAAACGTTGGCAGCTCTCTTGCTCCAACACATGGCAATGGACTTTGGTGAGGGAAGAAACTTATGCTTTGTGACCTGGTAACTGTAAGCTTCTACCCCAAATAAATACCCTTTATAAAAACCAAACAATTATTGGTGTATTGCAAAGGCGCCCCTTTGGTTGACTAATACAAATTCTGAGGCCATGAAATATCCAAATCAAGGTACCATCAGAGATGTTTTCTGACTAAAGTCAGCTGCTGGTGATCCTGATGTGTTGTATCCTGTTGAAGCAAGATGGCCACCTATCTTCTGAGGTCTCTGCCTTCCCCTCGAGAATCTACTGTCTCCTGGAGCTCAGCTGTAGGTTTTGCTCTTATCAGGCCTCCTCTCTCAGTTTCGGCATCTCCCCTTTCTTCCTAGGTTCAGTTGTGAACTATGAGCTATATATCAGAGTTTGCCTCCTCTGGAGTTGTTCCTTGGGCTCAGCATCTTGGGTGCTTTGTGCTTAAGAAATCCTGTAGTCTTCTCACATTACAGGATCAAAAATGGCAGAGAACCATTTCATCTGTGTATCTGTCTCTCATTGTGTCTCTGTTTATGTCAGACCATCAAGAGAGTGGACCCCAAGTTGGCTCATGTCTCACTAACATGGTCCAATGAAAAGCATCTCACACCCACAGGAATAGATTAGTTTAAAAACATGATCTGAAGGGGGCCGGCTGTAGCCCAGTGGGTAGGGTTTACCACATGGGAGGCCCCGGGTTCGGTCCCCGGGGCCTCCTCGAATGGGCAGACCGCCTCGAGAGGGCAGGCCAACGTGGGCAGGACACACCGCCGCGGGAAAAGGCAAGCCCCTGCGAGCAAGGGTGAGCCCCCGCGAGCAGGTGGGCCACCGCGCCAGTGAGCTGACTTGGCAGATCGCCCCAGCGGGGGGAGACAAGTAGACACAGAGGAACACAAAGAAAAAAAAATGAACACAACAAGAACAAGCAGAAGGGGGGGATGTGTAATAAATAAAAATAAATCTTTAAAACAAAAACCCATAATCTGAAGTTCTGGGAAGATGGCTTTGGAGTAGGCAGGCAGGGCTCAACTCTATCACAAAATAACAGAGAAAGAGCCAAAGCTGTTCAAGGGACCTGCTTTGGGGATCAGTAGATCAGGACAGTGCTGCACAACCCCCAGGAGGGTAAAAGAGAGAAAAAGAACCTGAGACAACATATGGAAGTTACCAAACCCCTGTGGTGTCCAGGAAGGGCTCTCCTCTCCCACCACCAAGATATTAAGCTGGGGTATAACTCCTGGCTCACTGCAGCCGACTGAGAGGGGAGCAGATGTCTACCTCCCTGTCAAATGTTACAAGGGAAAAAGAGGGGAGAATCTGGGGGCTTCTCTTCAGTGAATTTGGCCAGGAGAGCCCCCTTTGAATCTCAGCTCTGACCAGACCAAAACACAGAAAAGCAGAGATTGAAAGACAGACCTCCTTGGAAAGGTGCGCTGATGAGCACCAACTAATGGCCAGTCTGGAAATTGCACAGAGGAAAACTGCTTTTAGAAGTCTCTCTTAACCCAAACTCCTGGGAGAAAATGTGTGCCCCATTACTGAGTCCCTGGCCTGATTTTGATAACTTAATCTGGGCGATTTTAAAGACTTAGAATAAGTTGAACTAATTATCAAAGTAGAGCTGTGGAAAAAAAACAAGAACAACACTAGGCTTCTTTTTGAATTGTAAGCTTTCACCCAAAATAAAAATTCCATTATAAAAGCCTAGACATCAGCAAAAGTTACAAGCAATACTAGGAAACAGGAAGAGATGACCCAGCAAAGAAACAAACCAAATATCCTGAAGATATACATTATATCACACAAATCTCCTCAATCAGTTCAAAGAATTGACAGAAAATATGAATAAAGAGATAAAGGATATTTTTGAAAACCTGCAAAGGAAAGTAACAGAGCATATAGGAATGAAAGACATGATGAGGTTAAAAATACATTAAAACTACCAAGAATAAACACATGGAGTTAAAACCTAGGTATAGTTATTAGGAGATAATGGGGGGGGGGTGTGGTTTGAGAAAGACTACTGATGCTTAATGTTTGTAGAAGTTGTAATTAACTTTACTGTAAAAGTGTGGGAATCGATAGAGTTGATGGTAATATATTATAGTGTCTAGCAGCTGGTTTGTAAATGGGAATGTGGCTGGAAAGGGTAGTCTAGGGATGTAAATGTCACTTGAAAGAAAGCTAGGTAATAATCTAGGGACTGAATAATGCAGTGAACCCAGAAGTAGATGATAATTGTGGTTGATGGTACAGATGCAAGAGTGACCTGTGAGCTAGAGCAGATGTACGTCATGATTGCAAGGTGGTGGGAATGTGGAGAATTCGTGTGACCTATAGACTATGGATAACAGTAATACTGTAATAGTCATGCATCTGTTACAGAGATGTACTGTGTTGATAATGGGGGGGGGGTTGGAAAAAATATGCCATATGTACGCTATGGACCATGGTTGGTGGTAATAGTCTGATGATATTGTCTCATAATCTGTGACAAATGTTCCATCATGGTGCGGTGTGTTGGTGAAGGGGTGTTATATGGGAATTCTACACATGTGCATGATTGTTTTGTAATTTTACAACTTCTATAATAAAAATATATTTTAAAAGTAATAACAGTGTAGGTTGGGGAAAAATATACTAAATATAAGATATGGACTATAGTTAGTAGTAAGATTTTGACAATGTTCTTTCATAATTTGTAACAAATGTTTCACAACAATACAAGGTGTTGGTGGTGGGTTGATGTATGGGACCCCTGTATGATGTTATAAATGTTTGTTTTATAAGTTCACAACTTTTACCAAACACTTATAGTTTATGTATGTTCATCTATGAATGATATACATCAATAAAATAAAATACATTAGAGTTACATAAGAGTGGTGTGATGGTTAGGCTAATATGTCAACTCGGCTAGGTAATTGTGCCCAGTTTGGTAAAGCAAACACTGGGCTAATTGTAATACAAGGACATTTATGGGCTTTAGTCATCGGTGAGTTTACTGCATAGATGGCTGATTACATCTACGATCAATCATGGAGATTGCCATCAGCATACAGTGATGTTTTATCCAATCAGTTGAATGCCTTAAAAGAGGAAGTGTTTTCAGCATTCAGAGAGAATTTCCCAGCTTGTCTTTGGACAGCCAACGTCTCCTGGAAACTCATCAAGGACCTTCTTTGAACTTTCATCAGAGCCCCTGGTTTGCAGCCTGCCTGCAGAACCTGAACTTGTACTTCCTCATGGTCATGTGAGAGACTCTTATAAATTCTCATACGATTTACAAATATCTCCTATTGATTCTGTTTCCCTAGAGATCTCTAACTAATACAAGTGGATTTGAATTGCTTGAAGACAAAATTAGTGATTTCAAAGACAGAACACCTGAACTGGAAAACACAGGAGACCAGAAAGAGAAAACAATAGAAAAAATGGAACAAGGTCTTAGGGAATTGAATGACAATGTGAAATGCACAAGCATATGCATTATTGGTATCCCAGAAGGAGAAGAAAATGGAAAAGGGACAGAAAGAATGAGGAAATAATGACCCAAAACTTCCCAACTCTTATGAAAGACATAAATATCAATATCTAAGAAGGACATCGTACCCCAAACAGAATAAATCCAAATGGACCTACCCTGAGACATCTATTCAGAATGGCAAATATCAGAAAAAAAAAAAAAGAGACGACTCTGAAATCAGCAAGAGAAAAGCAGAGCATCACATACAAGGGAACCTTGATAAGATTATGTGCCAGCCTCTTATCAGAAACCATGGCTATGAGAAGAAGGTATATGATATATTTAAGATACTGAAGGAGAAAAACTGCCAGCCAAGAATTCTCTATCCGGCAAAACTGTCCTTTATAAATGAGGATGAGTTCAAAGTCTTCAAAGACAAACAAAAACTGATAGAATATGTTACCAAAAGACCAGAATTACAAGAGATATTAGAGGGAGGGTGCAGCCTGAAAGGAAAAAAAAAAGGGGCAAGAGACTTGGACAAGAGTGTAGAAACAAATATTATTGAACAGGGTAAATTAAAGGGTAAAAAGACATATAATAGTAAGATATGAAAACAGAAAGCCAAAGGAGAAAATGGATGAAATAAGTAATACTTTTGCAGTATTAACATTGACTGTTAAGGGCTTGATCTCTCCAATCAAAAGACATAGACTTATAGAATGGATAAAAAAATATGACCTATCTATATACAGTCTACAAGAGACTCATCTCAGATGTAAGGACACAACTGGTTTAAAAGTGAAAGTTTCAAAAAAGATATTCCATTCATATAGTAGCCAAAAAACAGCTGGAGCAATGGTGCTAATATCGGTCAAAATAGATTTTAAATACAAAGCTGTTATCAGGGATGAAGAAGGTCATTATATATTAATAAAAGGGGCAATTCACCAAGAAGAAATAACTATACTAAATATTTATGCACCTAAACTGAGTGCCCCAAAATACGTGAGGCACACACTGGCAAAGCTGAAGGGAAAGTAGATGTCTCTACAATAATAGTTAGAGACTTCAATACACCACTCTCAGTATTGGATAGAACATCTGGACAGAGAATAAAAAAGAGCTTGAATAATATGATAAATGATCTAGACCTAACAGACATCTATAGAGCATTGCGCCCTAAAACTGCAGGATATACATTCTTTTCAAGTGCTCATGGATCTTTCTCCAGGATAGAGCATGTGGTGCATCACAAGACACATCTCAATAACCTTAAAAAGTTTGAAATTATACAAAACACTTTCTCTGATCATAACCTAATGAAGCTGGAAATCAATAATGGATAAAAGGAAAATTCTTAAATCTATTGAGGTTAAACAATACACTCTTAAACAATCAGTGGGTCAAAGAAGAAATTGCAAGAGAATTCAGAAAACATCTAGAGATAAATGAAAATGACAACACAATATATCAAAATCTATGGGATGCTGCAAAGGCAGTGCTGAAAGGGAAATTTATAACCCTCAATGCTTACATTAAAAAAGAAGAAAGAGCTAAACTGAAGATCTAACTGTACACCTGGAGGAACTAGAAAAAGAACAGCAAACTAATCCCAAACAAGCTGAAGGAAAGAAATAGTGACGATCAGAGCAGAAATAAATGAATTCTAGTACAAAAAAACAATAGAGACAATCAACAAAACCAAAAGTTGGCCTTTGAGAAGATCAACAAAATCAACAAACATTAAGCTAGACTGAAAAAGGTAAAAAAGAGAAAAGATGCAAAATAAATAAAATCAGAAATGAGAGGGGAGACATTACCACTGACCCTGCAGAAATAAGAGAGATCATAAGAGGATACTGTGAACAACTGTATGCCAAAAGTGGACAATGTAAATGAGATGGAAAAATCCCTAGAAACACACGAACCACCTATACTGACCCTAGACAAAATAGAAGAACTCAACAAACCAATCACAAGTGAAGAGATTTAAACAGTCATCAAAAACCTCCCAAAGATGAAAAGTGTAGGATCAAATGGCTTCAAAGGTGAATTCTACCAATCATTCAAAGATGATCTAATATCAGTCTTTCTCAAGCTCTTCCAAAATATTGAACAGGAAAGAATGCTACCAAAATCTTTCAATAAAGCAAACATCACCCTAATAAAGATACTACAAATAAAGAAAATTATAGATCAATATCCCTAATGAATATAGATGCAAAAATTCTCAACAAAATACTTGCAAACCCAATCCAAAAGCGCATTAAAAGAATTATATACCGCAATCAAGTAGGTTTTATCCCAGGTATGTAAAGGTGGTTCAATACAAGGAATTCAGTCTAATAAACCATATCAATAAATTCATGAAGAAAAATCACAGGATCCTCTCAATTGAAGCAGAAAAAGCATTTGGCAAAATACAGCACCCTTTCTTGATAAAAACACTCAAAAGATAGAAGGAAGCTTTCTCAACATGGTAAAGTACACACATGAAAAACTCGCAGCTAGCATTATTATCAATGCTGAAAGACTGAACGCTTTCCCACTGAGATCAGGAACAAGACAAGGATGCCAACTGTCACTGTTATTCAATACTGTGATATAAGTTCTAGCTAGAGCAGTTAGCCTATATAAAGAAACAAAAGGCAACAAAACAAGAAAAGGAGAAATAAATCTTTTCCTGTTTACTGATTATATGTTCCTATATTTAGAAAATACTGAAAAATCTACAACAAAGCTATTAGAAGTAATCGATCAGCAAAGTGGTGGGATACAAAATTAATACGCAAATATCAAAAGTGTTTCTACACAGTACTGATGTGCAATCTGAGGAGGAAATCAGAATAAAAATTCCATTTATAATATCGACTAGAAGAGCCAAATATTTAAGAATAAACTTGGCAAAGGACATAATGGACCTGTATTCAGAAAACTACAAAACAGTGGTAAAGAAATTGAAAAAGACTCAAATAAATGGAAGGACATTTCATGTTCATGGATTGGAGGACTAATAATCGTTAAGATGTCAATTCTACCCAAACTGATTCATAGATTTGATGCAATCCCAATAAAAATCCCAATAGCCTTTTTTGCAGAAATGGAAAGCGAATTATCAAATTTATTTGGAGAAGGGTAAGGGACCCCGAAAAGCCAAAAATGTCTTAAAGAAGAGCGAAGTTGAAGGACTGTCACTTCCTGGCTTTAAAGCATATTGTTTAGCTAGATGGTAAAAACAGCATTGTACTGGCATAAAGACAGACAGATTGACCAATGGAATCAAATCGAGAACTCAGAAGTAGACCCTCACATCCACAATGAAGTGATTTTTGACAAGGCTGTCAGTCCCTCCCAGCTGGGCCAGAACAATCTATACAACAAATGGTGCTGGGAGAACTGGATGTCCATAGATAAAAAAAAGAAAGAGGACCCTTATCTTATACCTTATACAAAAATGAGCTCAAAATGTATCAAGGACTTAAATATAAAAGCTACAACCATAAAATTCCTAGAAGAAAATGTAGGAAAACTATAGACTTCTGATGTGACCCGGCAATACCATTACTAGGTATATACCAGAAGAACTGAAGCAATGACACAAATAGATATCTGCACACCTATGTTTGTAGCAGCATTATTCATCATTGCCAAAAGTTGGAAACAACCCAGGTATCCATCAACTGATAAATAAATAAACAAATTGTGGTATATACTTATGATGGAGTATTATGGAGTAATAAGGAGAAATAAAGTCATGAAGCATATGACAACATGGATGAACCTGGAGGACATGTTGACTGAAGCAAGCCAGACACAAAAGGACAAATACTGTATGATTGTGCTTTATGAACTAAATAAGCTATGTAAACTCTTGGGAGTTAATTAGAATATAGTTCACCAGAAAATAGAATGCTGAGGGTTAATCTGTGCAGAATTAGTTAAAAAAAAAAAGTTTGTAAATCTTTGGAAATGAATAGAAAGGGTGAAAGCACATCATAACGTTTGTAATAAGAGAGTTATTGTATGGGTATGATAGTGGGTTTAAAGGGTAAGTCCAAGGACATGTATATTACTTGAAATAAAGCCAAAAAGTGTAGCTTGGGACCCTTTAACATAATTAAACTTTATGTAAAATATGATTATGGGTGATATTGCATATGTAAGACTGTTGTTACAAAATATAAATACAAATATATTAGAGAGAAGGAAATAGAATAGCAGCTAGATACGGCAGGGGAAGCATAGAAAGATTGAGACGTGATGAGTTTTGCTTGATTTTTGTTTATTATTATTATGGGAATAATGAAAATGTTCTAAAAATGATTTAAGTGATAGAGTCACAACCATGTGGTTATGCTGAATACCTCTCATTGTACTTTGGATGAGTTTATGCTTTATTAATATGCATCAATAAAATTGATTAAAATTAATCATTCAATTAATAACAGTCTTTTCCTTTTAGGAATTTATAAAAGAACTTCAAACTATCATAACCCCCTTGTCAAAAATCAGCTGGCCATAGTTGTGAGGCTTTATTTCTGAACTCTAAATTTGATTCCTTTGGTCTGTATATCTGTCCTTTTGCCAGTATCATGTTGTTTTGATTACTGTAGCTTTGTAATAAGCTTTAAAATCAAGAAGTGTGAGTATTACAACTTCGTTCTTCTATTTCAAGATGTTTTTGGTTGTTTGGGGCCCCTTACCCTTCCATATAAATTTAATGATTGGCTTTTCCAGTTATGCAAAGGAGGCTGTTGGAATTTTGTTTGCAGTTGTATTGAATCTGTAAATTACTTTGGGTAGAATTGTCATCTTTTTTCTTTTTTAAAGGTTTATTTTTTATTTATTATATTCTCCCCCCCCCCTTCTGCTTGCTCTTGCTGTGTGTCCATTCTTGTGTTCCTCTCTGTCTGCTTTGTCTCCCCCCGTTGTGGCGATGCGCCGAGACCGGTCACCGCGCAGGCGGTTCTGCCCTGCTTGTGGGCGGCTTCTGCTTCCATTCATGGCCGGCTCCACTTCAGTTCACGGGTGGCTGGCTGCGCTCTGTTC
Organism: Chaetophractus vellerosus; assembly: GCA_004027955.1. Taxonomy (NCBI): domain Eukaryota; kingdom Metazoa; phylum Chordata; class Mammalia; order Cingulata; family Chlamyphoridae; genus Chaetophractus; species Chaetophractus vellerosus. The sequence goes on from PVKH010001519.1 coordinate 10,152, forward strand.
GCGGGCGGCCTGCCCTGCCCATGGCGGCTTTGCCCTGTCCGTGGCAGCTTTTTGCCCTGCCCACGGTGGCTCTGCCCGCCCACGGCGGCTTTCCCTTCTCAAGGCGGTCTGCCCGCTAGGAGAGGTCCCCAGGAATTGAACCTGGGGCCTCCCATGTGGTATACCAGCGCCCTATCCACTGGGCTATACGGCCGAGAATTGTCATCTTAATATTTGTTCTCCATTCCATTCACATGGAACATCCTCCCATTAATTTAGGTCTTCATTGATTTCTTTTAGTAATGTTTTGTAGTTCTCTATGTACTAGTCCTTTACATCTTTGGTTAAATTTATTCCTAGATATTTGATTCTTTTACTTGTTATCTTAAATGTAATGGTCTGCTTGCTTTCCTCTTCAGATTGTTTATTAATAGTGTATAGAAGCACTACTGATTTTTGCATGTTGATCTTGTACCCCACCACTTTGCTGAATTTGTTTATTAGCTCTTATACCCTTGTTGTGACTTTTTCAGGCTTTTATGTATACAGGATCATCTCATCTGCAAGTAGGGAAAGTTTATCTTCTTTCCTTTCATTTTGGATGCCTTTTTATTTCTTTCCCTTGCATAATTGCTCTAGTTAGAACTTCTAATACAGTGTTAAGGACCAATGGTGACAGGGGGCATCATTGTCTTGTTCCTGATCTTAGGGGGAAAACTTTCAGTCTTTCACAATTGAATATAATGTCAGCTGTAGGTTTATCATATATGCCCTTTAATTTTCTTTTCTTGTAACTTTATCTGGCTTTGATATTTGGGTAATGTTGGCTTCATAGAAAGTGTCAGGAAGTGTTTCTTCCTCTTCAGTTTTTTGGAAGAGTTTGGCCAGTGTTGGTGTTCATTTTTCTTGGAATATTAGGTAAATTTTAACAGTGAAGCAATCTGGACCTGAGTTTTTCTTTGTCAGAAGGTTTTTGAATATTCTCTTTACTTGTTGCTTGTCTTTTGAGATCTATTTCTTCTTGAGTCAATGTAGGTAGTTTTGTGTGTTTATAGGAATTTGTCTATTTCATCTAGGTTACCTATTATGTTGGCATACATTTATACATATTACCTAATTATATTTTTTTTATATTTCTGTAGGATTGGTAATAATGTCCCTCATTTCATTTCTGGTTTTGTTTAATTGCATCCTATCTGTTTTTCTTTCTCAGTCTAACTAAAGGTTGGTCGATTTTATTGATCTTTTCAAAGAACCGACTTTTGGTTTTGATGATCCCCTGGTTTTTCAATTTAATTTTATTGTCTATTTCATTTATCCACTCTAATCTTTATTTCCTTCTTTCTGCTCACTTTAGCTTTAGTTTGCAATTTTTTCTGTAGACCTCCAGTTAAGAGGTTATGTCTCTGACTTGAGATAGTTTTTTTAAATATAAGCGTTTACGACTATAAATTTCACTCTCCACACTGCTTTTGCTGCATCCTATAAGTTTTGTTATGATGCATTTTTGTTTTCATTTGCCTCATGATATTTCCTAATTTCCCTGTAATTTCCTTTTTGATGCATTGTTGGTTTGAATGTGTTGTTTAATTTCCACATTTGTGAATTTTCCAATTTTCCCTCTGTTATTGATCTATAACTTCATTCCATTGTGGTCAGAGAAGATGCATTGTATTATTTCAATGTTTTTAAACTTTTGAGACTTCCTTTTGTGATCTAACATACAGCCTGTTGTAATGGTTTGACAGTTTTATGTAATTATGAATTCCAAAAATATAAATTGAATCATGCTTGTAAACTGATCTGTTAATCTGGGTATGATTAGGTTATGATTAGGGTGTTAATTGTGCCATGTCACTAGGGCGTTGAGCCCCGCCCCTCAGTGGGTGTGGTCTCAAGTATAAAAGGCAAGGCAAAAGACGAGGGAGCAGAAGTGTCCCTGGCACTTTTCCCTTCAGAAAAGTGCCAGGGACATAAAATTGTAGTGCAGACTGGTTCCACACTGTGCTGGGGAGATGGTAGAGGAGGCGCGGGCAAAGTTGCCATGAGCTTCTCCTACCAATTTTAAAGCTGAATTTTCTTGATTTGTCACTCGCCCAGTTAGTGCAACCCTTTATCTGTTTTCTGATGTTTTGAGAAAAATGGTTCTGCTAGTGTTAGCTAGTTGTTCAAAGATTCTGTGGGGGAACAGCATCCTGGAGCATCCTACACCTCCATCTTGGTAGACTGGATGCTTACACAATAAATTTTGAATATCTATCATTGTCTCCCTTTCTTTGTCTCTCTGCTTAGCAGATTTAGCCACTACATGCAGTTTGGTGTGCATATTTCCAGTCTTATTATGGTTTGCTGGACTCAGCTGCAGTCATTTTTACCAAAGACCTGAATTTCTTTATTGCTAAATAGAGCTGTCCTTTCTTTTTGGCAGTCTTTATCATTGAACATTTCCATCTTCTTGCAGTACTTTCTTCCTCTGGGTTCGATTAGACCAGACTCTTGGTTTTATCCTTCCAACCATTTCTCAGCTTTATTATCAGCCTCCTCTTTTTTCCATCTCTTTTGAAACTGTTTTCTCCTCTCTAGAAATTCTCCTTCAGTTTTCTTATCTATTTCTAAGACTTTAACTTCCTCTTCTTCAGTACAGGGGGTGTTTGAAAGCTGCTATGTATGGAGAGCCCCCTGTTTAGGGGATATCTCCCAGTCCTACTCCATCATAGGCTCAACTGTTTTATCTACAACCTCTTTTAACATACTGTGCCATGTACTGAGTTGTTCCTTGACTTTTGGAGGCCTAGACCTTTCTTACTTACAGATGACTGTTGTTTTGGGAATCTGTCCCTTAGCTTAGCCTACTTTTCCCTTCTAGTCCACTCCTTCTCTTATTTTGCTTCATATCAAGGTAAATACTTTTTTGGAGGGTGGTCTCTCTTGGGAAAGTCATGAATCCTGACTGATATCCTGTGCTACTGAGTGTGCTTTTCCCAATACTGCTTTAAATATCTAAATATTAAAGATAGGTAAGGCTAGAGTTTGTGAAAAAGAGAATTGCCTGGTTTAACATTTCTATTCTCTTAATGGTGGGCTGCTGCTGACTTTATCTACCCCAAGGGAGTGGGGGGATCCATGTTTTGGCACCATAACTGAGAATTGTATCTCATGTTTTTAGACTTTGGAAATAAAATTCCCTTTTATAATAAGTCTGTAGTACTATTTTAGTACATTTTGATTTTCAAATGTTCTGTAATGTTTTCTATATCAAATTAGGGGACTACCTGTATTACAACTTGAAGTTTAGTAAGCCAAATGCTTCTGTAGTAGTGCCCTCCAAAGACGATAAAGTACACCACATGTTTTTCTCAAAGTCCAAGAAAATTGTGGCTTAATTTCTGTACCAACTTTTAACTGATTCATACCAGTATGAAAATTAAAGCATTATGGGTATTAATTTTTAAATTTTTCTTAAATTTATTAGTTATTATCTACATTTACTGAGATTATCATGACATTATTTCATTTTGTCCTGCTTTGAAATGCTACTGGTTTTTGCTTTGTTCATGTTTAAGTTAGATATAAATGCCATTTTTTTTTTTTAGACTAAGCTTCAGTGGCTCTGTGAGGAACTGAAAGAGAGAGAAAACAGAGAGAAAAATCTACGGCACCAGCTAATGCTGTGCAGACAACAACTCAAGGATCTCAGTGACAACAAAGAATCTGAACTCCAGTATCTCTTTGAACAGATAGAAAGGCAGGAACAACTTCTGGAAGAAATACACCGGGAGAAGAGAGGTGTGTTAGCTACTCTTACCCTTATTTTCCTTTGTTTATATTCATGGATCCCTAGAATTAGTAAAAAACTTAAAGGCATCCTCCATCTGCTTCTATTGCCTCTAGTTTGGACTTACTCAAAACTCTTATCTCTTGGTCTCCTTGTCTATCTTCATTTCTGGGTCTAGAAGAGATAACTGTTTGGCTCTGAGAGGTCTGTGTTAAGATGAAATTATTTTTAGTGTTTCCTTCAGCTACTGAGTCCTTCCTGTGTACATAGTACTTGTAACTACTGGCTATTTACAGGTGTTAATCTGGTAAGGCAAGTTTGTTCTTTGGCAAAACACCAGAATTTATATTTTACTTCCATGTATTCAGTCAACGTATATTTATTTTGTGCCTATTTTGTGTTAGGCACTGTTCTTCTAATTGCAGGGGATACATCAGTGAATAAAACAAAATTAATCCTACCTTGTTTAACTTACATTATATGGGGAGAGGGCAGAAAATAAATGTAATAAATAGGTAAATTATATAATATGTGAGAAAGTTATAAGCACAAGGAGAAAGCAATAGAGTAAGGTAAGGAGAGTTTTGGAGAATGGGGTAAGGGTTTAATATGTCTAATATGTAGCCAATACCTAACTTTGAAAGGTCGACAAGAGGTATGGAAACTACTTTTCTGTTCTGTAAATCGGGGGTGCATAATAGCAGGAAGAAAACCAGGAATTATGTATAGAAATCCTATGTGTATCTTAGGTTGTGTTGGCCTTAGGCTACTGCTTTATTGATGGATTTTATTAACTTAATAACAAAAAAGAGACTTAAAATAGCATATCATTAAGAAAAACTGAACATTAACATAGAATAATACTTTTAAAAATAAGTTTTATGTTTTTCCTACTAGCAGTCAGGATTATTCTCTGCATATATATCACTTAGAAATCGTTTATTACTGTACTGTTATGATTCTCAATTTTTTTGGTATTGGGACTGCTTTACATTCTTTAAAATTTTGAGACCCCTTCCCCAAAGAGCATTTGTTAATGTGGTTATATATATCAATATTTACTATGTAAAAAATTAAATCTGAGAATTTAAAAATATTTATTCCTTTAAAATAACAATTATGTTTATATTTCATGTTAAATGCTATATATTACAAGCTAAGCATGTATTACATGTTAACACCAAAAGCATTTTAATGAAAGTTATATTTTCCCAAAGGAAACAGAATTAGAAGAGTGATATTGTTTTACATTGCAAATCTCTGACCACTAGATTAAAAGTGGAGAGTTGGATTCTCATTTTTGCCTCTTCATTTAGTTTATTGTGTTATTACATATCTTTCCACCTCTGGAAAAACTGTACACTCATAAGAGATTGATAGCAGAAAGGACAAATAATATATTATTATTACTATTAATGGGTCTTGGAGATCCCTGGAGATTTCCCCAGACCACACTCTGAGAATTGCTACTCTAGTGCAATTAAGACATGTAAATGGTACAAGTGGTGGAAGTCAGATTTCCTTGTATTTTTTTTTAATTGATGGACAATATCATATAATTAGAGCATTTATACTTTATGGTCTCTATACATGTTATAGATTTCTCACTAATTAGCATTCAGCTGCATCCCAGATTTATTTTCAGTAAATAGTATCCCATATTGTCACCCTGCAAATAATTTCTTTGTATAAGGAATTAATGTACTACTTCTATGTATAAGAAATAAAATATTAAAAATAGATAAAATTGTCAATGGGGATAAATCCAGAAGAACCAAATATTTGTGTACTTAGATATTTATATTCAAATGCCTGGCTTTTTCATAAATGCTTTAGAGGGTAAACCTGTAATGCCTTCAGCTCTCAGTGTGTTTGCTTTTACTTCTAATTTTGAATGTAATGACTATATATTGATTGCTTTGTATCTATAGAGAATTTGAATTTCTTTATAAAAATTTTAATCAGCTTATCATTTTTTTAAAAAAGAGCCTACTAGAGTTTTGATTAGGATTGCATTTGATCTGCAAATAAATTTGAGGAGAATGGACATCTTAATATTTACTGTTCCAATCCATGAACTCTGGTATATCTATCTACTTTTTTAGGTGGTCTTTAACTTTTCTAATCAATATTTTAGAGTTTTCAACAGGTCTAGCACATCTTTTATTATATTTAGTTCTAATGTTTTTTATTTATCATGCTATATTAAATGGTATCTTTGTTTCGATTTCCAACTATTCATCTCTAGTATATAGAAATACACTTGATTTTTATATATTGACCTTTTATTCTGCAACCTTACTAAGCTCATTGGTTAGTTTTAATAGTTTGGACTCTATTTTAGTAGTCCCCATAAAGGAAAAGAGACACTGAAAAAGTGACTTGGTAGTAGAATTGGAAAAAAGGCAACTAACACAAAAGTTATTGTGGAGGACTTAGCACAAGACTGGACAGTGCAGGTGAGGAAGAGGGAGAATCATAGGTATTCTAAGTTTCCTAGTTTTACCATTATTAGAAATGGGAACATCATGGAGTAGTGGCTGATTTGGTGGAAGAAAAAGAGGTTTTTTGTTGTTTTTTTTTTAACCTATTTCTTAAAATCCTAAAAGAAAATAAGTCTAGCGAAGTCCCAAACTTTTGTAACAGAGAAATGACATGGGGGCCAGCTGTATAGCCCAGTTGGTAGGGCGCCGGTTTACCACATGGGAGGCCCCGGATTCGGTCCCCGGACCTCCTCGAATGGGCAGACTGCTTGGAGAAGGCAGGCCAATGCGGGCGGGCAAAAGGCAAAGCCCCCGTGGGCAAAGGCAAGCCCACACGAGCAAGGGCGAGCCCCCACGAGCAGGCGGGCCGCTGCACCAGTGAGCTGACTTGGCAGGTCCCCCCAGCAGTGGGAGGCAGGCAGATGCAGAGGAACACAGAGAAAAATGAACACAGCAAGAACAAGCAAAAAAAGGGGGGGATGTATAATAAATAAAAATAAATCTTTAAAAAAAATTAAAAAAAAAAGAAATGACATGGTAATCTTTTGCCTTATGTGTGTACAACATTTTACTATATGCTATGGGACTTTATATCTGCTACCAAACAAATGCTGTTTAGTTGGAAACTTATAAACAGGTTTATTAGGAGGCAATATCAAATAAGTGCTTTACTAGAATTATAAGCAATGTCCTTAATAAAAAAAAAAAAGAAGAGTACCTCTGTTGAAGTTCTACAGAGAGGTGTTTTTTTCTTGTTTTGTTTTGTTTTGTTTTTAAATCAGACATGTCATTTGATTTGGATCTTGAAGAATGAAGTAGATTTCCATAAGGAAGAGAGATTTTCTGCAGGATTTATCTCCATAGTGATCTCATTTTGCAAACTTTAGCATTTGTTTACAAAGCTACACATAAAAGAGGTTGAGGCCAACAAAACTGATTATTAAGTTTAGATATTTCTGAAGTATCATCTTAATTGTTGGAGAAATATATATTTGATTCCCTTCACTATCTTAGAAACTTATTTGTTTAATAGAATGAGGTATACTTTAGCAGTGGATATGACTGAGGCCTGACCTAGAAAGATCTTAATCCCCACTTAGTGAGTTCTGGGAAGGCACAAGATTGAGAAATGTGTTATGTAGCCAGCCGAATGAAGGCTTCATAACAGCAGGGATTTACTTACTTACTTACTTTATTTATTTATTTGTTTTGTTCTATGCTATATCCTCAGTGCCTAGAAAGTACCTGGCACACAGTAGTCATGTCAAATATTTGTTGTATAAGTGAATGAATGAAATAATTTTAAAGGGGCATCATACTTAATAGGGAAGCCTTAAATATATTGTTTACTGAAAAATTCAGTCTAAAAAAGGAAGCATAATTTCTCCCAAATTTTTTTATTTTTCTAGGTTTAGAATGACAATAGATGTTCTCTGGCTACCTTTGGCCAAAATTTCTTTCCTCCCTGTTTGAAATTTACTTGGGTTCTTATGAACTCTACATAACCAAAAGACAAATACGCAAATATTTGGAGAAGTTGATTAAGTAATTTCATTGGAGTGGTTTAGATTTTGTTTCTGACACACTGGGATTAGATAACTATATTTGTCTTTCCTACAATTTCAGTTATGTATTGTATTTTACAGTAGCATTATTTAAACCATTTACATTTTTATTTGTTTCACAATAATATTCTCTAAGAGCTTCCTGGTTCATTTAGGGACACTATAACATTGTTAGTAGTGATTCTACCAACATTTTATATTAGGATTTGAGTTAGCTTTTAGTTTACATGTGAAAAAAATTCAAAATATCTGAATAGCAAAAAAGCAAAAATAGTAAAATTACTTGAATAGTTAAAGTACTCTCAGTCTACAATTCATCCTTAAGAGTAGCATGAACATAATTTTTAGAATATTATTTTCTATTTGATATTGATCATAAAACTCTTGAATAAAATTATATATGCCAAATAGAAGCACCAGGAATGGGACAGGTTGAGCAATTGAAAGACAGGCTAATTAGTCCTGCAAGATTCCAGAAAATAAAGAGTGTATTGGGTCAAAAGTAAAAATGGAAAAATGAATCCTAGAATGAACAAGGGCAGAAGAATTAGGGCATTTCTTTTTTTTCTTCTAGGACCCCTTTAGCACTTTATATAGTACTATTTTTGGCATTTTCACTTATCACAATAATTTGTAGAGTGCTTTCCTTATTTTGACTGTAAACGCCTCAACATTTGTGATTGTGTCTAATTATCTTTTCTTATATATTTTCTATTATTGTTTGAAGAAAAGGATGGAAAGAACAAGTGGTAGCCATGAGTTTGTCATATAAGGTTTTTGAGAGACCTGTTTTAGTAGAGGCCTTGGGGGTTTTAATCCATATTGTAGAATATTTTCATGACTATAGTCTTTACAAACTGTTTCCAAATGATAATACTTGTTACATGATGGGTACCCAAGGCATAGTGCCCACTTAGTAATGAATGAATCTGTTATATTGTTGACTCATTATTCTGGCCTTATAGATGGCAGTGATGATGAGTATTTTGACTGTATAACAGAGATATGACTCATTTTTCCCACAATGTTTTAAAATTGCTGTGCTGTCCAAGGTGGTTGACTCTAAAAAACCCTCTATATTCCCAAAAGATTCTCATTTACCTGGTTTACCATAATCTACTACAGTGATCTCAATTCTTCAGGATTTTTTCCTTCTATTTCATTGTTCCTAGTATTCTGAGAATCTCCTTTCAGCTTATCTCTGTTTTTCCTTGCTCTTCCTTTGCATCTTCTTGTCACTTCTGCAGTTGACAGTGGATGGCTGAGTAGAGGATATGTTCTTAAAATTCATTTGTGGGGCAAAAATAAGGGAGGACCTTGTGAAATTAGAGGTATCTCTCCAAATGTATAGGTGAGACATGGGGAGATTGCATCATTTTGTTTGTACGTTATTTATTTATTAGCTTATTTTTCTAGCCACCCACCCATTCACTTATTACTTATTCGCCACATGGTTTCAAGCAGGTTGTCAGGATTGTCTCATTGAAATACTATTTGACAATCATGGCATTTACAAAAAAATTAGCCATTGTTGGTCAGTCCAATAACAAAGGAGAACCAACTTTTTCTATTGCGTATTGGAGTGTAATTTTTAGACATCTTGAAATAATTTAAGGGATAATCTCTAAATGTACTATAATTTATTTATTTGGTTTTTGGTTAATTTTTTAAAATCTACAAAGCATTTTATTTTTACATTGTTACCAACTTGATCAGAAGTTCAGTGATGTTGACCATTAGAAATAATGAAATATTATTTTAATTGATAACATTATTTAAACTCACTAAACTATTGTTTTGTTTAAAATGAAATTACCCCTTTTCTTTTATTTTCAGGCTTTTAATGTGATTGCTTTTATTAAAACTAATTGTGAAACGATAGTTTTAATAAAAGTAATAAAACTCTAATAGCCACTATTGAGTCACATCAGAATTTTGTTTTATCTTTTATTCTTAGTCTGTGTTTTTGCTTATGTATGCTCATTATAATAATTTTGTTTCTCATGTGTTTTGTGTTATGATTTTAAATTCAGCCCAGGTCAACAGGCATTGAAATTAACCTCCATTGATTGAATATTACTGGGACCAGAATTAAATGATTTAATGATATGCCTAGAGCTCCTGATAAAGAAATATGTTCAGGTGTCAACTTCAATTGAATGTGTAATTAGCATTCCTGTTGTTAGTGAATAAATGAAAGTCTTGAGTACCTATTCTTTAGTTAATTCTCAGTGTCTCTACCCTATACTACCTATCCCTTACTCCTTTGTAACAAACCTAATGCTCATACTACTTCTATTTGCTAAATTTAATTTTAGAGACAAACATTTTCAGTATCTCCAGCAATATACTCAGTTGGCAGTGGGCCAATATTGATTGTATGGGGCAAATATTTAATATTCACATTTTTCCTCTTCAAAAATATTGTGTGTGTGTATGTGGTTGTTTAAGACTATATTCTGATGGAAAATTCAGAGTTATTAACTACATTATGTGAATAAATTCTTAGATTTTCTTGTTCCATCATTTGATAGGTTATCTGTGTGATTTTTTGCTGTTTCATAGTTCAGCAAAGTTAGTCTACTTGAAATCGAATCATAAGCAATCTCAGGGAGAAAAATAAGACAAAGTTTCATGTGCTAAAATAGATTAATTATGAATTTTTAGGTCAGTAAGTAGCTTTCATTGAATTCAGAGCATATCTTTGCTGTGTTTGGGTTCCTTCATTCTTCATATCAGAATTACCTTAAAACATTTGTAGAAGGAAAATCTGTGCATTTTGGTTCTTTATAGAGAAATGAATTCTTAGCAGAGGGTTTCTTCTATTTTCTTCTTGTATATCATAATGAACACCATTCAGCATTCATCTTTACTATTTTATTGCTTACATAATAGTTACCAATTGTGGTAGGCAGAGTAATGCCCCCTCAGGATGTCCACATCCTAATCCCTGAACCCTGTGAATATATTACCTTACATGGCAAAAGAGATTTAGAAAATATGATTAAGTTAAGGACCTTGAGATGAAGAGATTGCCTTAGAATTATCCAATTGGGCGCAAAATATTCACAAGCATCCATAAAAGTAAAAGTGGGAAGCAGGAAAGGATGTCAGAGTGATGTGATGTAAGGACGCAACTCACCTTTGCTAGCTTTGAAGATGGAAGAAGGGGCCATAAGCCAAGGGATATAGACATCCTTTCCTAGTTGGAAAAGCAAGGAAAGATTGTCCCCCAGAGTCTCCAGAAAGTAATGCAGCCTGTTGACACCTTGATTTTAGCTAGTGAGACTCATGTCGGACTTCTAACCTATAGAACTATGATGTAATTGATTGGCATTGGTTTAAGGCACCGTAGCAGTTTGGCATTATTTATGAATTCCAAATATAGATATTGGATTATGTTTGTAAACTGGCTTGTTCCTCTGGGCATATTAGATTGTATTAGATTAAGAGGTTTCACTTTTACTTGATTAAATAATGATTAAAGCTTTGGTTGAGCCATGTCAGTAGGACATTGAGTCCCTGCCCCCTTGGTGGGTGGGGACTCACAGAGAAACCACACCAGCAAAGAAGGGAAGTTGGAGTTTTGAGCTGGAGCCCTGGGAAGTAAACACATGGGAGAAGAACACAGAGAAACAGATAAGTGAGGAAAGAGGGGAGGCTCCATTAGACACTGCAGAAGCCCTGGGAAGAGAGATGTGCCGTTTGCTGACAGTTTACAGCTGGCCTTGTGGAGAGAGCAGAGCAGCTGAGCCCAGAGAGAAATGAGACCCAGGAGAGAGACTAGACTTATCCCAGCCTACAGCTGATTTTGGAGGAAGCTGGGACCATGGAGCTTTAAGAGGAAGAGGAAGCTTGAACCCTTGCAGATGTTGGCAGCCACCTTGCTCCAACATGTGGCAACAGACTTTGGTGAGGGAAGTAACCTATTGTTTTGGTCAGCCACAGGCGTGCCTTTTGAAATATACCAAAGATTGGTCGGTCTTTATAAAGGGTATTTATTTGGGGTAGAAGTTTACAGTTACCAGGCCATAAAGCATAAAGTTCTTCCCTCACCAAAGTCCATGTGCCTTGCCGACGTCTGCAAGGGCTTGGGCCTTTGGGTTCCTCTGTTCCCGGGGCTGCGTTTCTCTCCGGGCTTAGCTTCTGCTTCCACCAGAAGTTCAGCTGTAGACCATGAGACTCTCTGCGTTGCGTCTCTCCACAAGGCCAGCTGTAGACTATCCGGCGATCGGCTCACTCCAACATCAGAACTGCTTCTCAAATCTGCTTCTCTAAATCTCTTCTCTAAATTTCTTCTCTAAATCTCTGCTCTCAATCTGCTTCTCTCAGTCTGCTTGCTCTGCTGCCTCTTGTCTAGCCTTTTATACTTGAGACCACGCCCACCGAGGGGTGGGTCTCAATGTCTCACTGACGTGGCACTTAACACCCTACTCATAACTTAATCATGCTCAGATGAACAGATTAGTTTACAAACATAATCCAATTTATATTTTTGGAATTCATAATTAAATCAAACTCTGAAACCATTACACCTATGCTGTACGGCTGGTACCTGTAAGCTTCTACTCCAAATAAATACACTTTATAAAAGCCAACAGATTTCTGGTACTTTGCACCAGCACCCCTTTGGCTGACTAATACAGGCATGGAATTTGTGGTAATTTCTTTTAGCATCCATAGAAAATGAATATACCAATATTATCATAATCATATTTTTCTTCTGAGTATAAAATAAATGAAAATTAAAACTTTCTGTGGGCCTTAGGCACTGTCCCTACTTTGCCTAATGCAGAAATCTGCTTTGGACATAACAAATAGGCTATGTTATAAGAGCATATGGGGGGGGTCTAACTTTGTGTAGGAAGGGATGAAGAAGAGGTTGAGATCACTTTCCTGAGAGGGTGACGTGTATGGGACGTAAGCCTGATTAGGCATGAGCCAGGTGAGTTGTGGCAGGCAGAATGGTCCAGGCATAGGGAACTGTGTTTGCGAAGGACTGAGGAGGGAAAGAGCTTGGCTGGAGCATAATGAGATAAGGAAACTGGAGTTCATGCAGAAAAATTGTTACTGATCTTATGCCATATGCCTAGTAGATGTAGTGAAATTATTTCTGTCCTGAAAATGGACTCAATTTTCAAATGAGTGGTCTGCCTTTGGTAGGTACTCAATTTCAATCTGTGGATGAATTCTTAAGTAAGTATTTGAAATTTGATTATTTTTTATTGCTGACTAAGTTGGGATCCAGTATAATTTAGATATCAGATGTGGCCGCTGAGAATAAACATATGTATGTCTTTGAAATTTAAAATGGAAATATTTTTAAATGGAGGATGGTAAAATATTGCATTGCCTATAACCATGAAATTTCAATTTGAAACTCTAGGGAAAATTTTCTTATTGTATTAATTTGAAAATTTTCCTAAGACCTTTAAAATCTTTAATACATATTTAAGATTTGAAAGAAAGTTTATATTCTCCCACTTCCTTGTCCCCTGCAACTAGTGACTTTACAGAGTTTTCCTTCCTCTCTATTTAGACCACTTCTGGTTTATTTAGCTCTTTGTTACTTCATACCTGCAAGAATTGCAAAAGCTTCCTTTTTCCAAGGTCTTCCTAATTTATTATCTTTGTTTTCTACTTGACTAGTCTTCACCCATATGCCTGCCACAGGCCCCATGTCAGATGATTTTCCCAAACAGGCACACTCTGTCCAGTGTCACACTGATGTGCTTGTTTTTCTATTACAAAATGTGCTAATATGCAGATATTTCAAATATTTGTTCCCTGGAGCCCAGCTATCCTCTGTTCCTTTCTCTGCTATTTAATATGACATCTTAGAGGGCTAACAATTAATTGATTCTCTTATACATTTGAGGCTGCTGAGCCTGGAAGACAAGTGTGGAAAGGTTATTGCTCCAAAACTGGATTGTGAATAACAGGTGGGAGAAAATTTTGTAAAAAGCAAACCTGTGCTCCTACCAACATATCACCTATAAAAATGAATTGGCAATACTCCATCAACTTTAGTAACCCGTCCAAATGGGAACCAAGCTATCCTTCTCACTTTCTTGGGATCTTTATTCCCTTGAAGTTGTAAAGTGAACAACTTTTTTGTTAGGGATGCTAGAAAGAAAATTGCTTTGTCAAGATCTGCCAGCTTTCTTTAAAGCTTTCAAATTTCACTGGAGTCATGATAGCCATATTTATAGCTCATGATTCACAGTTTCTTCTTCTTTTTCCTTCTAAAACATTCCCAGCTCCCACTCGAACAGGGGTTCTTAACAAGAGGTCCGTGAATTTGAATTTAAATTAAAAAAAATTTGTATTCTTGGGATGTGTTGGTGGGCGTATGATATATTTATTAAATAATACACCGTACAGTGTGGACTTGTAAGGGGTCCATGGTTTTCACCTGACTGGCAGAGGGATCTGTGGAACAAAAAAGGTTAATAACCCCTGCACTAGAACCTCCTCTGGATCTGGCAATGTCACAACCTATGTCTCCCTACCTACTTCTGTTCTCACTACAGAATGACCCAACATACCTGTATTAGTTAGCCAAAGGGGTGCTGATGCAAAATACCAGAAATCAGTTGGTCTTTATAAAGGGTATTTATTTGGGTAGAAGCTTACAGTTACCAGGCCATAAAGCTTTAAGTTTCTTCCTTCACCAAAGTCTGTTGCCATGTGTTGAAGCAAGGCAGCTGCCGACATTTGCCAGGGTTCAGGCTTCTTAGGTTGCTCTCTTCCCAGGGCTCCGTTCCTCTCTGAGCACAACTCCTCTGTTTCCTCCACAAGGTGAGCTGTAGACTATGAGGCTCTCTAGGCTTTGCTTTTCTCCACAAGGCCAGCTATGAACTGTCAGGTGAATGGCTTCTCTTTTCCTGGGGCCTTCTCCTCTTCCTCATCAGAACTTCAACATCAAAAACTACTACAACTATGTCCTTTGCCATGTCTTTTATCTTCGAGACCCCACCCACCAAGGGGTGGGGCTCAACACCCTACTGAGTGGCCCAGTCAATGCCATAATCATAACTTAATCATGCCCAGATGAACAGATCAGTTTACGAGCATAATCCAATATCCATTTTTAGAATTCATAACTATTCCAAACAGCCTTGCCAAACTGCTACAAGATGCCATGTTCATCTTGTGTAAAGTGAAGTAAACTGCAGCTGGAAAGATTTAGCTAAGGTGTAAGAATACTTTGAAACTATGAGGTTACTGGCAGTTGGAAGGATTCCTTTCTTCAAAGATTTTTTGAAGGAAAGGCATCTGTATAGTATGATTTAGTTGCATTCTCACCTTATGAAATGCTAATAAACAAATATAGAAGATAATTAAATTTTTTTTTCTGAAATTGAAATTGTGGCCTCTTATTTAAATATGGGACTGATCTTAATTTCCAGGGACTCTGGAAAATTTTAGCATATACAATCCAAAGAGGTATTATTTAAATAATATGATCTCTTGTTTTTCCATCATTGAGGCCTAAGTTGAGTACTCTCTAAAATTTGTTTATTTTCTAAGATGAGGTTAAAATTCTTCTTAAAAAGGACAGTATAGGGAAGAGAAAATGAGTGCTGTGTATAATAATACATCTCTGACCTACCCCCTAAATGCACCAGTCCTCAAAATATTTCTACAACTATGCTGATCTTAATGGTGTTTTTAAAGGTAGGAAGGAGAGGCAAACACAATTACCTTGAAATATCCCTCTTCCAAACAAACTTCTTCATGTAAATATTGTTCTTCAAAAATATACTGTGAACAGAAGAAAAATATAAGTACTTAACAGGTGTTTACATTCCAGGCAGAAATCAAAATGAAATAAAATAAAAATAAATCAAACTCTGGCCTTTATATTTCTATATTGTTGTACATTATTAATATCTACATATATGTATTTATTAATTTTCTACTTAAATCTAAAAATTATCACTTTTTTGCCCCTTAATCCAGATAGAATAATCATCTAAACATCTATTAAAAGAAAAATTTTAAAAGCTTTGATTTGAATACATTAAGAATAAGAGTTAATAAGAATTTGGAACATCCTTTCACCCCTTGGGTTTAAATTCTATACTAATGCTTTTTAAACAGTTCCTATAGAATTGCTAACCAGTACCCATTTTTCTTCCTCATTTTGGAATCTGTGGAGCAAACATTTAAAAGTGTTATACTTTCTGGCAAAGCGTTGCTTTAGGATTTTTTTCTCTGCCTTTAAGTAGCTGCCTCTGACTTCTAGAATAAGCTAAGGTGGATATCT
This sequence comes from Chaetophractus vellerosus, assembly GCA_004027955.1. NCBI lineage: Eukaryota > Metazoa > Chordata > Mammalia > Cingulata > Chlamyphoridae > Chaetophractus > Chaetophractus vellerosus. The sequence continues at coordinate 26,226 of PVKH010001519.1, forward strand.
GTACTTCCTCTTGAGGCTTTTGCACACAAAGCTTTAAAAAAAAATAACAAAACAAAACAAAAAAAACCCCATCTTTTCTGTAAATTGACCCCTTTTCAAATTTAAATATGTACTACTATTAAACTTTTTTTAGGATCTTTTTACCTCAAGTCACATTGTAACCTTATTTCTGTGTAAGTCTTGTTGTAAGGTCAGTGTTAAATAAGACACAAATGTTATTTGGCTTTGAGTACCTGTCTCCAGTGTAAACCAATCTGAGGTCCTTCACAATGGCGTTGGTCTTCCAATCAGCATGCCTCCATAACTGTGTCCAGGTGACTAAGCATCTTATTATTTTTGCACAGCTCTAATTCCATCTAAATTTCTAGTTTACTTTTCATTTGAAGTTTTAATGCAGTTCTTCAGCTCACTTTTTTCCCATGAACAACTTGAAATCTCACCCCGCCTCTTAAAAATTTCTGGTTCTTAAATATTTCATTCATGTTTCAGCATTTTAGTCCCAAAGTCCATTTTATAAAATAAAAATAGGCTATGTGGTTATTAAACTATGCTCACTTACTTTTCCCCTGCATTTCTTTTCCCATATATTTATTCATACTTTTACTTCGGCAAAAGTATTAAATGAGATTCACGACTATATAGCACACATTTGACCATATGGTTTACATTTTTAAGTTCACTGTGTACTAGTGAAAGTACTTGTCTTGCTCAGGATCCATAGGCAAGCTAAAAATGATTCATTTTCAATGACTACTTATGAGTGTCTTTGGAATATTTGATGTTCCATTGGACACAATATGGGCACACTCTTTACTTTTAGGGAATCTAAAATTCTAATTCAGGTAAGGATTTACGTAACAATGTTTGTACAAAGCCGTGAAAAGCTATAGATGGGAACAGTGGGTAGAGTGCTTCTGCTTGGCCCTAAAGTTCTTTTTTTCATGTAGGTTTGGTGCTTCTAAAGAATCAGCCACTGAAAGGATAATTTCTTCTCTTTTATGATTATGAAATGCTATAAATACCCTGAAGTAATATAAATTTTACATTATTGGTAACACTGATAAAGGTAAGATTTGCTTTAAGCTTTTTGTTAATAGGAACTTTACGTACTAGTCAAGTGTTATAAGCACTTATTGCCTTGACCAAACCAGGCACAGGCACATCACAGCTGTCATGGTATGTGAGATAGGAAATGTCTGTTGATTTCCAAACTACAAGGAAGTACCTATGCTTTGGAGGATTTAAAGATTGGGAAGGAAAAGAGGAGATATGCTTATTGCCTATATAAAGATCTTATAGGTGTTTTTTTTTCCTTTCTTTTTTTAAAAATGGATACTACCTGATATTACTTCCCTTTTTTACTCAAGGCAGAAGAACAGAGTAAGTAAATGATTTAGAGCATTTATTAATGAAGAGTTATTTTGGGGAGACCATCTTTTTCTTTATATCTTATTTGCCCCATTTGTAGTTTCTAAAAGATCTGTAAATGTAGCTGAAAAACATTAATATCTGATTATTCTATGTAAGTTAATAGAGTGGAGTTAATTCCATTTAATAATTCCAGATTTTTTATGCTGTGTACTTTCTCCAAAGGAATTTTCTTTCAGATTTTAATTTTGATGGTGAATTGCAGTATACCCCAAACAATGTGAACTTCGCTCTTGCACCAGATTCGATCATATTATAATTCTTTGATCACAGAACTTTTCCTGCCTGTATTTTTAATTTTCATGAGAGTCATTCCCATTGAGCATAATTTTAAAACAGAAGGAACTTGTGTACTGGAGTAGATAATAGAGATAAAGGAGGAATAAAATTTTCTGTAGTAAAAAACCTTGGAAAATAAGAATGAGATAGAATAAACCTGGGCTTTAGAATTGAATTCCAAGGGTCTGTGGAGAAAAACAAAACAAAACAAAATAAATGCCTGTGCTGTGTAATAGGAGTGGTGGAGATAAAACTTCAGAAGAACAGGCTTTTGGTTTTTTGTGTATTTTTTTTATCCTGCAACCAACACATAGTAGGTGCCCAATAAATACTTGTTGAGTAAAATAATGAGTGAATGAACAAAGGAACAAACACTTTGGAGGCTACAGAAAATAAACAGGAAGCATCGAACCTTTGTATGGATAGCCATCCTGAAAGAAAACATTAAGCCTCTTGTATTTTTTTTTTAACAACAAAGTAAAACAAATTTATAAACATCTTATTGAAATCTCCAGGTGAGGGAGTCTCTGAACTTTCTAGTTCCACATTAATGGTGTATGAAAATCAGTAGTAAGTCCCTTTGTTATCAACCCTAAAATGTGCAAAATGTCATTTGATAGCTTTTTTTTAGTATGTATTTTTTGTTAATGTGAACATAAAATATTTTTGTTTTCATAGATTAATTTCTGACCTTTGATTTATGCTTTTCCATAGAGTCTTAAATTTCAAAAATAAAATTTTGTCTACCATAATTTTTGTCATTTGTTTTTGGGAACCTGTCATCAGTGGTTAGAGTTGATGCTAAAGAAATTAATTTACAGAAAATTATTCCAAATTGGCTATTTGTGTAATATGTACATGTTGATGAATTATAATTATTAAATTATTATTATTTTTATTAAGGAGCAAACTACTTGAGGGCCAAGATAATTTTATTCAATGTTTTAAGTGCCTTTTATCACATAACACACAACAAATGTCACATGGGTGGGTGGGTGGATGGATGTATGGATGGATGACTATTCAACTTTGCAAATGTAAAGGTATAGTACATGTTCAGTCCTACTAAATGAGCAAAAGTATTAGTAAGTAGTATCCTTCTTGAATTGCTAGCTCAAGGTTATGAGGGGATGTAGCCAAATATTTGAAATTAACAACACACAACAGAACCAACCACAGTACCCAATCTCCATAAAGCTTGATGGTGGCTTTATTATGATACATTCCATTATCAAGTGTAGATAACTGTTACTGTGTTTTAATTGTTCTGTTTCTACAAGGTTAATTTAACCCCCTCTGGGTTCTGTATTATGATGATGGATAAGTGTGTCTCATTCTGTTTAAGTTACAATTTGGTGAAACTTCCCAGAACACTGTGTAAGATTTCGGCAATAGCTTTCAGTTAGCTCTCATCTGTTCTCAAGTGACCTGGCAATCTTGCCCTTCTCTATGAAGTGGGCTTTGTATGGTCTCCCATTGCCTCAGCCAATTAAGACCAAAAATTAGGCTTTGAGGAATCCTGGTCATGCTTCCAGGAACATAATAGTGCCACTTTTCATTGAAGGAGATGAGAAGTGTTTAAGTTTGGCCAATGAACAAAGCAAGAGTAAAAACAAGTGCTAAAATCATAATTAGCCCTGAATATTTTAATGCAAAAAAGGTATCTGACACTATTCCACCATTATACTAGATTTTCCTGTATAATTTATGGTTGAAAGTTTTTTGCTCCTTATAGAGATAATTAAGTTATATAGTAAGACATTTAGAAATGGGCATTTCCCTTGTTTTTTGAGGCAAATAGCCTTGCTCCCCTACATTTAAGCATGGATTAAAACATTTCTGTTGCATCAAGCCTGAATAAGATTCTAGAATGTAAGCTCTTCAAAGGATCATTCTTCGGTTCTGGGTAGGAGATGCTGGTTTTACATTTGAGCTATGACACCTTTTTTAATTTTTTTAAGATTTATTTATTTTATTTTATTTTATTTTATTTTATTTATTTTATTTTATTTTATTTTATTTTATATGTTTGTCCCCCCCTTGCTGCTTGTGCTCACTGTGTACATTTGCTGTGCGTTTTTCTGTGTCTGCTTGTCTCCCTTTGTTGCGTCATCTTGCTGTGCTAGCTCACTGTGCCGCGCCACGCAGGACGGCTTGCCTTTACCAGCAGGCCCCGGGAATCGAACCCGGGGCCTCCCATATGGTCAATGGGAGCCTAACCACTTGAGCCACATCCGCTTCTGAGCTATGACATCTGAAACATTATTGT
>PVKH010001520.1:0-30192 GCA_004027955.1 Chaetophractus vellerosus
CTCTAGGGAAATAGAATCAACAGGAGATATCTGTCAATAGTGTGAAATTTTATAAGAGTCTCTTACATGGGGATGCACAAGTCCAGGTTCCACAGGCAGGCTGCAAAACCAGGGCCTCTGATTAAAGTCCAACTAAGATCCTTGATGAGTTTCTGGCAGATGTTGGTTGTCCAAAGATCAGTTGGGAAATTCTCCCTCAATGTTAAATCACTTCCCCTTTTAAGTCATTCAACTGATTGGATAAAGCATCACTCATTGCTGACAGCAATCTTCCTGGTTTATGTAGATGCAATCAGATATCTATGCAGTAAATTTACTAGTGACTAGAGTCCATAAATGTCCTTGTATTACAAGTAGCCCAATGCTTGCTTGACCAAACAACTGGGCACAATTACTTGGCCAAGTTGACTCATTAGCCTAACCATCACAACCACATTCAGATATATATTTCACTACCGTTAATTATGTTTACAGTATTGTGCTACCATCCCCACCATCCATTATCAAAACATTTTCATCATTCCAAATAGGAACAGTGTATGTTTTGAGTCTTAACTTTTCATTCCCTTCTCCCACCCCATGTCCTGGTAATGTACATTCTAGATTCTGACTCTGAGTTTGATTATTCTAATTAATTAATATCTGTGAGATCATACAATATTTATCGTTTTATGTCTGGCTTATTTCATTCAACATGATGTCTTCAAGGTTCATCCATGCTGTTGCATGTATCAGAACTTCATTATTTTTATGGTTGCATAATATTCCATGTATGTATATACCACATTTTGTTTATCCATTGATCAGTTGATGGACATTTGGGGTCTGTTTTTTAATAGCAGCCATTCTAATTGGTATGAAATGGTATCTTACAGTGGTTTTGATTTTCATTTCCCTGATGACTAATGATGGTAAGCATCTTTTCATGTGCTTTCTGGCCATTTGTATAACTTCTTTGGAGAGATGTCTATCAAATCTATTGCCCATTTTTAAACTGTCTTTTGTTAAGCTGAAGAATTTCTTGATGTAATCTGGATATTAAACGTTTATCTGATATGTGGTTTCCAAATATTTTCTCCCACTTTGTAGGTCTTTAATATTAAAGTCCTTTAAGGCACAAAAGTTTTTAATTTTGATGAGGTCCCATTTATCTATTGTTTCTTTTGTTGTTTGTGCTTTAAGTATAAAGTCTAAGAAACCATTGCCTAACCAAGTTTCTGAAGATGGTTCCCTATATTTTCTTCTAGGTGTTTCATAGCTCTAGCTCTTATATTTAGGTCTTTGAGTTGATTTTTGCATGTGGTGTGAGGTAGTGGTCCTTTTTTTTTTTTTTTTTCAAATGGGGATTCAACTTTCCCAGCACCATTTGTTGAGGAGAATATTCTTTCCCAATTGAGTGGTCTATGCCCCCTTTTCAAATATGAGTTGGCCATAAATGTGAGGGTTGATTTCTGACCTCTTAATTTGATTCCATTGGTCTATATATCTCTCCTTGTCCCAGTACCATACTGTTTTTATTACCATAGATTTTTCATGAATTTTAAGAACAGGAAGTATGAGTCCATCAACTTCATTCTTCTTTTTCAAGTTGGTTTTAGCTATTAAGGGCCACTTACCTTTCCATATAAATTTGATGTATGGCTTTTCCATTACTGCAAAGAAGGTTGTTGGAATTTTTATTAGATTGTATTGAATATATAAATTGCTTTGGGTAGTATTGACATTTTAATGATATTTTGTCTTCTATTCCAGGAATGTGGAATTTCCTTACATTTATTTAGATCTTTGATTTCTTTTAACCATGTTTTTTTTAGTTTTTTGTGTACAAATCCATTACATCCTTGGGTAGATTTTTCCTATATATTTCATTCTTTTAGTTGCTATTTTGAATGGAATTTTTTCTCGATTTCTTTTTCCAGTTGTTCATTGAGAATAGAAACAAAACTTATTTTGGGGTATTGACCTTGGACAATGCATATTTGCTGAATTCATTTATTAGCTCTAAGAGCTTTGTTGTGGATTTTTCAGGATGTTCTGTATATAAGATAACAACATCTGCAAATAGGAAAAGTTTTACTTATATCTTTTTATCTTGGATGCCTTTTATTTTTATCTGGATATATTTTTTATGAATTTTATTAATTTTCTTTATGGTTACCATGGGGTTAAAATTTAATATCCTAAATATATAACAATCATATTTTGTTTGATAACAACTTCAGTAGCATGCACATATACTCTTCCCATACCCCTTTATCCCCTCTACCATTTATTTTTCACTTGTTACTGCTCATATCCCTGTACATTGTATGTCCAAAAATGTAGACTTATCATTACCTTTTATTCATTTTCATTTAACACCTGTAGAAAGTAAGAAATAAAGTTACACATCAAACAATATATGATAATAATACTGGCAATTATGACTATCAAAAAGGTTACACTCACCACCAGTCTCCACTGCTCTGTGCCACTTTGAACTACTGTCTAGAGTCCTCTCCTTTAGTCTGAAGAAATCCCTTTAGCATTGCCTACAGGTGAGGTCTAGCGGTGAACTCCCTCAGCTTCTGTCCATCTGAGAATATCTCAATCTCTCTCTCATTTTTGAAAGTAAGTCTCCTTGGATATGAAATTCTTGGCTCCCACTCCTCTCCTTCTGGGACTCCCATATTGCTTTTTGGTTACCTTGATGGTGTCCAAGAAGTGTCTTAGGCTATTTTTGCTTTAAAATTTTCTTTTTTTCTTTCGGTTCCTTAGACTGACTCATTTCAATTGTCTTGTCTTCATGTTCACTGATTTCTTCTTCTGCCTGCTCCAGTCTGCTCCTGAAACCCTCCTGGGCATTTTTCATTTCAGTTTTCAGAATCCGGTGCTTCTGTTTGGTTCCTTTTAAAACTTTATATCTCTTTACTGAGACTCAATTTTGTTCATACTTAGTTTTCCTGATATTGTTTAGTACTTTCTCTGTTCTTTCCTTTATCCCTTTGTGCAGTTTTAAGATAATTTTTTTAAAGGTTTGGTTTGTCCTAATTCTCTTCTTCTTAATTGGTGTTTTCTAGATTTTTATCCTCTTCCATTGGATGTGCCTTCATTTCCTGTTTTTTTCTTTGTCATATACTCTTTTGTTTCACACTGTATATTTTAATATTTTAAAATGTTAACTCAGATTTATTCCCTGATATATCTGTTTCTTAGTTTTATAACCAGCTGGTGATAAAACAGGAATTTTCTGGAGCTTCAGCCCTCCTATGGGGAGGGTCTGCCAAAGACGAATGCAGTGTTGAGTGTTTTCCATGTCTTTCAGGGCCTCTGTCTTGTCCTGGGGTTTTGCTTATTAGTTGTTTTATAGTTTCCCTGTTTACAGGAGTTTAGTTGTCCTCTTTGTTACCAAGAGACTGACCTCCCTCTCCCGGGTATTTGAAACAGGTAGGCCTTTGTCCCATTCTGTCTGCCTCTATAGTTTTTTATAGTCCTGTCATTGTCTCTAGCTGTTTTTGCTTAGAGTGCAAATTTTTGGAGCAGCATATACTGGAGAGGACTTTCCCAAGTCAGTCTTTCTCAGCCAAAACAGGACCAGGGGCCCATGAAGCTGGCATATACCATCTCCACTGTGCCCTGGGAAGGGGGACAGGAAGGGTGCCAAGACCTCCTCTGACAGCTCTCCAAAGTTGAGCTTTCCTGGCCTGTCCAGCCCTTCAGCTAACTGTTCCCTGCAGACCTGAGGAAGCACAATGTCTTTAAATGTCCACCATCATCACCCTCATCCAGAGCCAATGGAAGCAATGACTGCTGCCACAGCCCAGGGGAGGGTTGGAATAATGGAGCCCTCCGAGCAGGGCCCCCAGTGATCTGAATTCACTAATCAAAATCCATGATCAGTGATGGCCATGCCCACCGCTGGTCTTAAGGAAGAGAATTTTTAAGTCTCTTCTCTCACCAGTGAGCTAGTCATGGGCTGGGCCCTGTAACAGCCTGCCATGAAAGTGGGGCATGGGTGCCTGGAGCTGATGTGTGGAGAGAGCTATTTACTATTCTTAACCATATTGTATCAGCCTTTTCTTCCCACTCTTCTCTGGGTACTTTTCAGTGTTTTTATGACTTCTGGAGTTTTAAAATAGCTTCTTTCAACAGTTCTTTCATGTGTAATAGTTATTTTGGTGGAAGGCCTGAGTCTTGGAGCTCCTTACTCCACAATCTTCCCACCTCATTTATTTTTATGTTAATCTATTAACCTATTGATCTGGGTTATTTCCAGTTTTGGGCCTCTACAAAGAAAAGTATTAAGGATAAAATACCATGAAAATGTGAAGAAATTCCAGAATTTGAGATTTTTTATTTTTAAAGCATATTATTTTAAGCTACCAAATTAAGAACACATTGTGATTAAAGAGAAAAATATTAAGGTCATCTCAATCTATTCTTGAAAACTCGGGAAAAAAAAGAAATTTCTTCATTTTATCAAAGTATTTACTAAAATCCAACATACATTATTACACAGAATGTTCTACCTCATCACACTACTTTTATTATTTGCTGTACTAGAATATCTAGAAGAAAAAGAGTAAATAAAATAAGTTATGTAAAGTTCAAGGGGGGAACTTTATGCATAGTCACTGTATGTCAGTACCTTGCTTGCTGCAACAAACTGTTGGCACCTGACTAACATTGCCAAATTATAGGTGAGAAGGAATGATACCAATTATCACCTTCAGAAAAGAAGCTTTGTTTTAGAGAGAATAGCAAGAACATAACAAGGCCTGCCACCAGGAACAGCAGTCCTAGGGTACTGATCTATTCCATGGATTGCAAGTGCCATGGTTGCCTGCAGGGCAAGATTCACATGGGCAGTGGAGGAACAATGTTTACTTACATAGAGAAGAAACAAAGCAAGGTCCGCTTCAGTACTAGGCCTTGGTCCCCTGTGGCCATTGGGTTTCAGTGCACTGGCCCACACAGGGAAATGTCATGTGTATATCCCTCGTGTGCCACAAACAGAAGGATGTCGCTCTCTCCCAATCCCCAGCATGAACAGACATAGCAGCTTGGGTGTATCCGGTGCCACAAAATTTATATACTTAGTCTGTGCATATTTGTATGTATTCAGGTTCAAAAGGGGAGAGAACGCATGGGAGGACCACTGTGTGCCCTGGGGTGTGATATGTCTAGGTACCACGGAAAAGGTAGTCAGCCCCCATTCTCATCCCATCCTAGAACTGGGTTAACACATCTGCTCCCCAACACAGGGCTTATTTGTGGGTCCCAGAGAAAGGCTGCAGGCTGCAGTGGGTTTCCACACTATAATTGTGTACATAGAAAAGCCAAAAACTCTACTGAGAAACGCTTAAAATGAAAATGTGAAGTAAGCAAGGTTGTTGAGAATAAAAGCCACAATCAAAAAATATTTTTACGTATCAGCAACAGGAAATTTTAAAAATAAAATTTGAAGAAAGGATATCATTTATAGTGGCTTTGAAAACACAAAATACTTAAGGATGTATCTTATAAACAATATGTAATGCCTTCCTACTGAAAGTGAAAAATATTACTCAGGCAAACTACTAAAGAAATCTAAAATGGAAATATAAGCAATACAGGCAGTATTTATACATGGGGAGACAGGGCATTTTTATTGTCAATTGTACCCAAATTGATGTGTAGAGATAAGCAAATACCACTCAAATTTCCTGTATTTTTAAATTAATATGATAATTCTAAAATTTTATGGAAATGCAAACTACCTAGGATAGCCAGAGAATGTTGGGGTATGAGATCTTTGAAAATACATATACTATCAGATATCTAAATTAACTATGAAGTTATAGTAATTACTGACAGTGTAGCATCAGTTTGAATAAAGGAAAATAGACCAGTAGGGCAGAATAGAGAATCCATAAATCAAGTTGGATCAGCTTGATGTTGTAAAGGAAAAAATATACCTTGACCCTTATCCTCACACTATACACACAAATTATTTTGAGATTGATCATAGACATAAAAGTGAAAGGAATAACAACACATATAGGAGGATACAGAGAAGAACATTTTTATACCCTTTGTGTTGGCAACATTTTTATGAAGCAGAACACTTAAAGCACTACCACCAAATAAAAAGGAAATAAATTGGACTGTATTGAAATTTAGAAATTATGTACATCAAAAGCACCATTAAGAAAATGAAAAGGTCAGCCACAGAGTGGGGGAAGATTTTCTCAGTACTATATCTGACAAAGCATCTGTGTTCAGAATATAAAAAAAACATTTCATCATTAACACAAACAAAAACAACCCTAAAAAATGGGCAAACAATATGAGAAAGCACTTTGTGAAAGAGGATATCTAAGTACCTAATTCAAAAAGCTGCTCCATATTATCATAGAGAACAAGCAAAGACAAATTAAATCCACTCAGAGCTCCTAATACACATCCACCAGAATGTCTGAAATTAAAGTCTGCCCATATTACAGTGGACGAGGTTGTGAAGCAGCCAGAATATTCCTCCATTTTGGGGAGTGGGGAGCTGTGAATAAGTGCAAGCATTCTGAAAACTCTTAAGCAGCATCTACTGATGCTACGTATATGATTACAGTAGGTCACAGAATTCCATTCTTTGGTAAACACCTAAAAGAAAAGGGGGCCTATTTCCACCAAAATTCACACGGAAGTACATCCATGTAGCATTCTTCCTAATAGCCCAAAACCGGAGTCAAGGTAAATGTTTATCAAGAGAAGGATAGATAACCAAATTGAGAAATATTTTTAAAATACAGTAGCCCTATACCAAAACAACACCAAAAAAGAATATTTGCTCATTATTGCCTTCAGTTTGTCTGTTAAAAAATCATTTCATTTATATTCAATCTTTTTTTTGTATGACAATTTAATTTATACTTATATAGCATATGCATTTTCTTCCTATTATAGCTTTTCATGTACCTTATATTATGATTTTTATTATTGATTTCTAATTATTTTGTAATTTTATATAAATTTCCTTTACCCTTAAGACTTACTTTATTTTTTTTATATGTTAATTTCTTTTGTGCTATCTCAAGTTACTGATTTCAATTTTTGAAGTCTTTGTGTGTTGAAGAAATCATTGCTTTCTTTCTCTTTATTTTTTAGTTTTTAGTTTGGGGGAGATGATTTTGTAGTTTTATATGGTTATTTCTTAAAAATATTCTTTCCAATTGTACAAAAATTGTTTTGTTGATATAAAGTACTTTCACAGATAGATAGACTCATTTATTATTTATGTCATTCAAATCTTCTTTTGCTTTATTTATTTTATCTTGACTTTTTAAAATTTGAATTAAAATTTCTAATAATGCTTATAAATTTTTAGAGTTCTCCTTGTATTGCTATTAGTTTTTGTTTTATACACACTTAGGCTGTTTGCTTAGGTACATACAATGTCACAATTCTTCAGTGTTCTTGGTTGATTGTACTTGTGTGAATATGAAATATTCCTTTATTCTGCATCCTCCTACAGACGAGGTCCTCCAGGAAGCAGTTACCAAGAAAGGATTAAATGTGCAAGGATTTTGTTGAAGGGGATACCCCTATTATAGGACATAGAGGGGGATTTGGAGAAGGCTGGATTAGTGGTCATTTAGGATTCCAGTCTAATTCTGAGTGAAGGAAAGAACGTCAGATAGAAGCACAGATAGAAGGCTGCCAGGCAGAGTGAGGAAGATTCTGCAAACTCATCAGGAAGTCCTTGAGACAAAGTCAGCTGGCAAAGAGATCTTGTTTCTCCCAAGAACCTAGTCTGCCTTAGTATCTCTACTGCACTTTGTAGGATATCATCCCTGCACAAATGAGCTGATGGAAGGCAAATCTAGAATTGCCCTTGGTCCTTTCCTCTCTCTAAATTAAAGGCCAGCAAGAAACCCACCCCCCCCCTCAAGTATATATAAAATTAGAGATGTTGCAGGTTTACAGAAAAATCACACTGAAAATATATAGTTCTCATATACTGCCCCCTATTAATACCTTGCATTAGTGTAGTACATTTGTTACAATTGCTGAAAAACTCTCTTGAAAGACTCATTATAGTTTAATGATACTGGTGCAGAATTCTATTTTATATGATATTAATAGTGCCATATGCTTATTTTTGTTATCATTTACCTGGTATACAGATTTCATATCTTCATTTTTTTCCCATGTGTGTCTTTTATAAGAACACAACTGAACTTAAAAAAAAAAAGTTTTATATTCCACCAAGTAAATCAAACCCATTTTGATTTATTTGAATTATTGATATGCTTAGAACTACTCTTTCTGTCTGATTTCGTATTTTTACTCTTTAATATGCTTTCGTTCTTTTCTCTCTCTCTTTCTCTGTCGTATTTGTTTGCTGACTTTGGCTAAGTCAACCCAGTTTCATTTTCTCTGTTTTGCTGACTCCCCATGTTGATTTCAGGCAATAAATTTACTTTAGTCCAGTAACCCTTAATATTTGAGTAGATATATTTACATTTATATTTTCAATCAGTAACATGAAATAATCTTTAATTTTAACCTCCAGGATACACTTGATTTGCAGAATTTACAAAGTTCTATATTTTGTAGATGCTCACATTTAATAATTTGAATATAACGTGAATAAATAAAAAATTCAACAACCTAACACAGAAATGGAATATTTGTTGAGCCCATAATTAGTCTTTTATTTTGTTTTATAAAGAAAATACACATAATATAGCTGTATAATGCTATTTGGTTCAGAAGCAAATATTTTACAATGCCTTAACTTAAGCAGATTTAGAAGGGGCGATTCACTATCTGAATCACTCTATTCTTCTTCTCCCTGAAAACACATAACTTCCCTTTTAAACTAGCTTTCTAAATACTTGCAGAGTTAATGGTATCTACATTGCATTAAGTTGGTTAGTATTCTTGAAAATATATTTAAATTCTTAAGAAAATGAAAAGAATATAAACCTCACCTCTGAGGAACGATGCTTTGGTTCATGATAGTTTCAGAGAGTATGCATTTTTCTTCTGTTCTCAGTATCTGTAAAATAATGATGCCAGGTTGCCAACTTGCTAACTGCATCAAGGAAAACTACTACCACAGTCCAGTTTAAATGATTGTCATACTGACCTGTCATATTTTCCTTCTGTATTGGCAGTCTCTAAGCATGAAGCCTGTTCTTTACATTTTGTACCAGGTAACAACCTCATGTTTGAATGTCATCTCCTAATCACTGAGCTATGTTAATGATTTACTCTGTTTTAATACCAAGTAAACTTTCTCATCTTCTATATACTTCTATTTTCCTTTTTTTCACCATTGCAAACTGCAAATTGTAAAACTCTATATTTTCTGTAGATTACTTTAATATATTTGGAATAGAGGTGACTAAAATTAACTAACAGACTAATAATTAGATATGGTCTTGACAAAAGAGGATGACTTTCCGTCTAAGATAGTTGTTTCTTCCAAAGACCAGTGTTATAATATCTGAAAAGCAACAGCAACAAAGATATTATAAACCCAGCTGTCAAACCATGTAGAGACAAATTTGCTATCCATTCACTCCAGAGTATATTGATTGCCTACTACATGCAATGTACAATGTAGTTATTGGATATATAGAAATATACCTCATCTATATTCTTTTGATATATATAAGAAGTTGAAATTATGGTTTCATCTATAGCTGCACACACATCTGGTTGATATCTCAAGACTTACAACAGAAAATTTTAGTATACCAACAAGGTTACATAAACGGAGGTACAGATTTTATTCATTGGTAGAGGAAAGTACTGGTCACATTCTACAATTTTTTTAAGACTCCCTATGCATGAAGACTCTAGAAGTAGGATGTTTAACTTCTGGGGGAAAATATTTGTATAAATTCAGTAAAATATTTTTATTTATTTATTTTTTTTTTTAAAGATTTATTTATTTTATTACATTTCTCCCCTTCCCCCTGCTACGGTGACACGCCGAGAGTGGTCACTGTGCAGGCACAGCTTTCCCCGCTTGTGGGCGGTCTCTGCATCCATTCACGGCTGGCTTTTCAGTTCCCGGGTGGCTGGCTGCGCTCCATTCACGGGCGACCTGCCCTGCCCGTGGCAGCTCTTGCCATGTCCGTGGCAGCTTCTTGCCCTGCCCATGGCGGCTCCGGCCCGCCCAAGGCAGCTTGCCATTCTCAAGGCGGTCTGCCCGCTAGGAGAGGTCCCCGGGAATCGAACCCAGGGCCTCCCATGTGGTATGCCGGCACCCTATCCACTGGGCTATCGAGCCGGCCCAAAATATTTTTAAATCTCATTAAAAGACCATAACTTCATATCTATAGCTAAGGAAACAGATAATTTGAAATCCATTGGTTTGTATTTGACTATTTTCTCTGTTGAATACTACTAAATATTTATAGAAATTGTACTTTGTGTAGATAATTTTAATTTTTAGGTTTTCTTTTAAATTGACGTTTTCTTTTCTCCTCGTAGACATGGGTATTAGAATTCTATTTTTTCCACTTGTAATGTTTCAAGTTATCAGTGGGAATATCTGAAAAGATCAGAAAGGAAAACATTGTTTTTTTTAGTGATTCTAAAAAGTAAGTTAAGTATGAAATTTCTTTATCTATTTTGAAAAGAATTTTTTGCTACACATATTTCTTCAGTGATAATTCTGTGCATATATTTTTAAAATATGGATCATAAAATTTTTTTGGTCCCTAGTCTTTCAGGACCCTTTCTAATAAATAAAAATGGAAAATAATATTTTAGTTACAATAAGTGAATATTGTTATGTATTGCTTTTACTATAATTTTTATAATCTTTTTTTACATGATTTTATTATCAACTTGAAAGATTGTGGCCTTGAATTCCTTTCTAAACCATTCTTTACTCAAGAATATGGAGTCATGTAATTTCTCATTAATTCTTAAATTCTTAGTTAGTCAGAAGTCCTGGACAAATGTACTCATCCATGACTACCAGTGGGAGGGGTCAGCTACTGTTGGTTTTTTTTTTGTTGTTGTTGTTTTTTTTTTTTTTTTTTTTTTTTTTTTTTTTTTTTTTTTTTTAGGTTTTGAAACACAAGCAACTTAAATTGATCCCTGAAGGTGCCTTTGCTTTGTTTTATTTCCCTTAAAATTAGGAAATAAAATGCTCATAGATATACACATGTTAAAGAATGGTTGGCAACAATGAGTCAATTTCAAACTTATACACTTTCCCTAAGTGATTTTAAAAGACGATATTGCAATTTCCATCTTACAGCACAGTCTTTAATAAAAAGTATTTTTTTAACTTTTATTTGGCTGAATTGTGATTCCTATGTATAACGGGCTTTTGATTGAACACATATACATTTGCTTTCCACAAATAATATAAAAATATAAATTAAACTCTTCTTTTAGTGATTTGTTTAAATTACCGATGTTCAGATAAAAATATGCTAGTCATTTTTATTTCTTTAATTCATGCTTAATTACTCGCTTTGCCTAGATGATATTTCATAAAACAGTGAGGCATAAGCATCTCTATTTAGCCCACCTCATGTAACACGATGACAGTGTTTGCGTTTGTTGTTCGTTATAGCTATACAAGTTTTCTACACCAACTTTATGCGTAATCCTGAGGCAGTATGGAGTGGAGAAAGTTCTAGTGTCAAAGGACTTAGGTTTAAGTCTTTGTCACTTTCTTATATAAACAGTATTAATGAACATTGTTTTGATGATTTTAGCTTTGATTTAGGTTTCTTTATTGAATAAATTTACACTCTTAATTTATGAATTTTAAAGTAGTACACATTTGTTATTATTTTAATAATGGCATCATTATTGTCAAAATGATTTTCAATCTATAGTGTGTTTCCTATGGTTTCAAAAACAAGATCAGTCTATAAAGTTTACATTTATTTGAAGGAGTTATTACAGAATTCCAAGTAATGGAGGATAAATGCAGAGTGGCTTTCTCTGAGAATTTTAAGGGAGAAGATGATGGGGAAAATGAGGAATAAATCTCTTCAGGAGTGTGTGTTTGGAATACTTGAACTGCTTTTCTTTTTCTATATGTTTTTTAGTGTGGTACATTTGTTACAATTGATGAAAACATATTGAAGCATTGCTACTAACCATGGTCTATAGTTGACACTATAGTTTACACTTTGCACCACACAATTTTATATGTTTTGACAAAATGTATAATGGCCTGTATCCATAAATAGTCGAGGAAATGTGATTGGAGGAAAAATTTCACAATGAAATATGAGAAAAATACTTCTTAATGTTCAATACATGGTTTGATTGGATTAGATCTTAGTAAATGTGAGTCTTACACTTGTACATTATAAACAGATAAATGAAAAGAAGCAACAGCTAAGCCAGATGCTTTCCATTAAGGCAAATATCATAGGAGGGTACAGCAGGGCAGCAGTGAACATCATCTCAAAGTAAGAGCTGGAGATGCTAAACAACATTATTTACTTGATTTTTAAAATTTCAGATTTGTTATTGCCTTAGCTTATGATTCCTCAAAATGTAGGTTACTTATCATCAACATCACAAACCCAATAATAGAATTTTCAAATGAAGCCATGTGGAGCACTTTATAAAGGAATAAATGGATGTGTATGTTTGTGTGTGTATGTGTGTGGGCATGATGTTTTATTTCCACCAAAAGTAGCAATCTGCATTTCGCCTAGTCCTAAAAATTTAGCCTGGAAAGGGAGCTAGTATGAGGATAATGTGGCATTTATTCAACAAATAGTTATTGAGATCCCTATTTTCAAAGCTCTTCCCTAGGCATTTTCAGGAAATGATGAAGAAACAATCATATTAAATGAGGAAAAGCATCAGATGAAATATGATAGCCTAAAGGACTTGATTCTTTTCCCGAGGAGCCAATCACATTTCATCTACTCCCTCCCCTCATTATATATGTTTGGTCTCAGTAAACTTCCCTCAGTCTCAGGACATTTGCATACATCCTTCCTGTAATGCTCTTCCCAAATTATTCACAAGGCTAAAGTGACACTTATTCAGTGAGACCCCCTCTTATTCTCTGCCACACCACACTTTTCATTTTCTTCACATTTTGCATTTATGTATTTGTTCTGACTTAATTCTGTATTTCAATTAGACTATATGATTTTTTTAAAGAACAGGGGTTCTGTCTGTAGTGTGAGCAATTAACATAGGGCTTGGCACCTTATAGGTATTAATAATTATTTGTGTAAATGGATTAAGCTAGTTATTTGTTATTTTTCTCTCTGCACATCACATTGTGCATCCTCCATCCTGTTAATTATATTGCTGCCTGACTTAAGAATAGATGAAGCATATTTTTACAGCAGTAAGTTTGTTTTTCTTCTTCATATAAACAAATAAAGAAACAAACATAATAACAGAATTTTTCTTAGCTACATGCACTATGTATGTTTGACAAAATATTTAACAGGTGTAGATATTTCAAATTACTTACATACTATTTGGTCTAGTATTTCAATATTTCAATCTGCCAAGTATTAGTACAAAGATGAATTATTGAATCTAACTTTGACTACACTGTTGCAGCTATTTTGGAACATTAAATGCCAAATTCCTATAAGTGATTCCATTAGAAAGGATAGATAGATTTTCACACTACCGCATCGACTAAATGAAATTAGCATCCTTACTACCTTTAATTAGCATAATGATTATTCATTTATTATGCTAAATTTAACAACCATTCCTTCTTGATTTTTTATTATTCTTAACTTCAGAAAATAAAATGCATGCAGAAGTGTCTCAGTGTGCAGTTTTTAAAAATTGTGTATGCTATATTGAGGTAATCTTACTCACATAAGAAAACACTTTTAAAATAGCAAAAATGGTTTCTTGGAAACCTGATTTTAAAAAGTAAGACAGGATGCAGGCAATATTTTAATCAATTATCTCCTTTATGCTAGATTTGTTTAATGTCAGATACTTTTCCCCTCGGATGATTAAAATCATGAATAATGAGGAATCAAAGCAATTTTCACAGCCATCATTCACTAGGTATAATATCTATCAATTTAATCTATGAATCTGACTTCTTTAGAGTTAGAGACTGTTCAGACATACCAATCAGAGAAATGATTTATTTCCCATTTATTAACATTTATTTGAAGTGTTACAGTTGCTTTTTAGTAATTCTATTGCCTCTAAATTTGCTTTATAATACCCATATTCTTTATGGACATTTCTTAAAATAGTACATTTATACAGGTTGTAACATCACCATTTTCCTAAAAGTGATTTACTTAGGTAAATTAATGATTTACTCAGATTTTACATAGTGATTTACTAAAAGACATGAGAGAACTCTGGATAAGAACCATATCAAGCATTCCAACACAACTTGCTCCCAATCATCTGATGCTTTCACAATTAAATAAATTTTGAAAGGCAAGACACTAAGTGAATTAGATTTTGGTGTTTATTTAAAATGCATCATAAATGGTATGTATAATAGCAATTCTGACAAGAATGCCTAGGTTGATTTGAGAGGACATGTGTGATAAAGTATCAAAGGTGAGTAGATGAAACTTAACCTTGTAACAGATGTAAAAAAGCAAGTTTGAGAGTTTTTAGTGATATTATTGTTACTGAGCAAAAGCAAGTTTCTTTGCACAATGCCCTTCATAATGACCAATTCCTGTGACAGTGGGGTTTCAAGAGAGAAAGAGTTTATTCTAGTGCATTGCAAGGAGTTCCAGTGCATTGCCTTCCCAATTTTGAGGAGTTCAGGTTTTTGTGGATTCAAACAGGGGACAGTGGAGGGGTTACCATCACAATAGCAAGCATACCCAAAGGTGAGGCCAGTCTAGAATATCCAGAAGCAAGGGTGAGACCAGTTTAGAGTAGCCGTATCACTATGGCAAGGATATACAAGGGTGAAGCCTGGCTAGCCAGTTTCAGTAATTTCCAGTATTAACTTTTGACTATTCTATAATACATTATAAAAGTAAGAAAAAATCCATATAATGATTCAGAAATCATAATCATTTGTTAATTCTTAACCCTCAGTAATACCCTTGGCAAGACTCTTTTGATATTGACACCATTTTGCCAGCTCTCTGCACTGAGTCTAGCATGCTGGTTATAATTGCCAATAAACTGTACAAAGTCAATAGAAAGGATAATATTGGAAAAAAAGCAAAGTAAATCTTCAAAAGCATTTGTCCCAGAACCCATGACCTCAAAATCAGAGGGAGAATGTGCAGTGAAAGTATATGTGAATTTTTTAAAACTTAGGACTACAGGACCCTATAAGAAGCTCCATGAACCTTCAGGGTCAGGCCGTTCTCTGCTGGCCATGTGGTATAGGTTGCTTACTGAAGAATTCTTATTTTTTTAAAAAATTGGATAAAATATATATTTTTAAAGATTTATTTTTATTTATTTATATATCCCCCCTTTGCTGCTTGTGCTCGCTGTGCTCATTTGCTTTGCATTTTTCTTGGTCTACTTATCTCCCCCTGCTGCGCCATCCCGCTGAGTCAACTCACCGCGTGGCAGCTTGCCTTCACTAGGAGGCCCCAGGAACCCTCCCATGTGGCAAACCAGAGCCCAACCAATTGAGCCACAGCTGGTTCCTGGATAAAATATTTTAAAAAGAGAAATTACAGCCATTCTTGATGGAAAAAATGTAATATATTTCAGGGTCGATTTATGAATCCTTGTCAACAAACATTTGGACGTGGTCATAAAAATAGCTAGCTAGATGTTACCCCAATAAAAAAAATAAAAAATAGCTAGGCTAGAATAGAAGTGAAAAACATTGGAATTCACTAAGGGTATTTATTCACCACCCTCAAAGAAAAAAGGAACCCCAAAGCTGATTGTAGAGGAAGCTGGAGTTCAGGCATAGTGGTAGATAAGCCCCAGAAAGAGTTTTATAAAGATGAGAAAAATGGTCAATGGATAATTGAAATTGCTTCTTTAGGATTAAGTTCAATTTTGAACTCTCTTAACATTCTCAAAGAAAACTATGTTGGAAACAGCCCAAGCATCTGAAGGTGACTGTATTTTCATAAGCTTATACACAGCAATCTACTTAACTGAAATATAAATATTTAAATATATATTCTCAGGGATATTTTTATTATGAACTCACAGAACTGATTTCTGATTTTGGTTTTACTTTCTGTCTGTAACTTCAAAGTAACATTGAAAAAGCAAAGGAGCAGATTCAAACTTGTGATTTCTCTCCTTGATTTAGAATTAAATATCTAAGTGTTTCTCTAAGCCAAATGTAACCATTGTTTTCATACTTACTTATAGCTAGTACACCAAAGAAACCTGCCAAGAATAACCATTCTCATCCAAAGAGTTAATTGGAAAATCATATAAGTAAAAAATATATTTACATTAATAACCAGTTCAATCATGGAGGAAATATAAAGTTAATATTTATTGTGATCTATAATTTCAAAGAATTAAATTCTGTAAATTGTCACTCTTAGTGCACTTTAAAACACTTAGGATATGATATATTTTGGCTATCAGGCCTTGTTTTCCCTCTAAACAAACACTAAGCCTTTAAAAAATGGCTTTGTTACTTGAGAAAAGCACACACACATACTATGCAGCTTATGAAATTTAATACTTGGGCTATATTTCAGATCTCTTTTCTAGATACAAGAAACATATGAAACTATCACAATTATTTATAGTAGGATGTACTATTAAATGGAGTGAAAAAATACTCAATAAGTTCAGCTAAAATTATGTAATGGAAATAAGACGCAATGCTAGAAAATGATACAAAATATATACAACACGTTTTTAAAAGGGATCTTTGATCAAGTGCTAAAAGAAACCATTTTTATTTTTTTCAAAGAAAATAAAACTGAATTTAGATGGTTCAGAATATGTTTATCCTATAATTTTCTCTATAAGTTAAAACTATTTGAGGGCAGTTCATGACAGAATCCATGAGCTATAACAAAATTACATTAGATATTTAGCTTGTCCCTGCTTAAATTACACAATACCAATAATTCACATTTATTTATCACTTTCTTATTTCCAAATCGTTTGCTAGGTTCATTACACACACAATGTGAATAAGGTGGACATTGTTTTCCCAATTTTATTTAAAAAATTAGGTTCAGAAAAATTGGTTAACTTCCTCAAGGTTACTTAACGGTAAAATCGGAATTTGAATGCAGGAGTTTTTGGCTTCCAACCCAAGGTCATTCCCCATCTATAAAACTGCCTATCTGTTCAGTATCATATCTTCCTAATTCACTTTCCATGTGAATGTTAAAACAAAAACAAAAACAACAAAAAACTATAGATTATAGAAAACCCATGGACTTGTTCTCCTTACAGGTTTTGTTTTGTTTTGTTTTGTTTTACTTTATCTTGAATTTCTTTTTACTTTTATCTATCTGATAAGCTCCCATTTTCCTTAAGTAGTAGTATCAGAGTATAGATTCCCAATTTCCCAGCAGATCTTTTCCTAGTCTTCCCTGTTCTCCTCAGCAGGTGTTTACCCCCTCTCTAATCTCTGCACTTTGTATTATCTCTGTGCCTGTTATGTATGCATTCTATTTGTAAGTATTTATATGTATACCTAAGTTTCTAATAATTTGTTGGTTTCTTCAGAGAACATACCATGTTTTATTTGTATCTGAATTCCGAGTGCTTAGAACATTGCCCAATTTATAGTAGGTTTACAATAAACATTGAACTGAGCTAAAATACATTAGACTTTCTCACAACTCTATAAGAGAAAGAGGGCACTTTGGCTGGGGTGATCAAGAGAATATCATTGATATTGAGCTTAGATGGACTAGAATTATGAATAGAAATCTTACAGATTGAGTATTCAGTAAAAAAGGCAGTAAGCTTGAAATCAGAAGACCTAACTAAATTCTTGCTAGTTCATAATGCAAGCAGTTTGAATTGAGGCAAATCATTTTTCCCCCATACTTTGGTTCCTTCATCTCTAAAACTCTATTTAAATCATATGGTTATTTTGGGAAATCAAATGAAAATAGAATAATACATATAAAAACATTTGTGAATTGCAAGCCATTATATGTGTCATTTCTATTATTTTTTTTCCAGAGAAAGAAAGTGATCCAAGATGAGAAAAATAAAATGAGACTACCAGCTTGTGATTTCGAAGAATGAGGTACCATGGACTACCTTAATTGACCACTTGAGTAAGTATTGTCAGTATCCCAGTGACTCAATGAAGAAATTTGTCAATGACCTGTAGTTAACCTGAAATATAGCTGTTGGTGGCATGCAATAAGACTGAATTTAGCCCTCCTTTGTTCAAAATTTCATCTGGAATTAAAGGAGATATAGAAATCGCAAATGTCAAAGTTGTTGTTCCTCCAGAATTCCCAAAACTGTGTTCCAACAAATGGTAATTAAGTTTTTGAGAAAAGAGAAAAACAAACAAAGCAGGTGTGTGAAATTATTTCAGAATCACTATATACCGTATCTTCTAGTGGCAATTCATAGTACACAAATTTGAATAAAGGATTTCTTCCTTTTTAAAGCTCAGTAATTTTCAGAAATTGATGAAGACCTTTGTATTAAACAATTTCAACTAAATTAAATATCCTACAAAGTTCACTTTGGCAAACAACTGTCCTCTAGATATTTAACAAATGAATAAAGAAGTGAAAAAGGAAGAAACCATAAATCAAAGAAGATCAAATATTACCAGTACTTTATCCCCAGCTAGATATTAAAATTAGTAAAGACAAAATAGTAAGACCCCTGAATAGAATTGTTCCACAGAGGATGCTCAAAATTTTAGGAGTGTTAATAAAAGTAGTAAAAGTATTCTGTTAATCAAGTATGTTCTGCATAGTCATCTCAATATTTAGGCAAGACAACAGCCATACATTTTGTGAATAAAATCTTCACTTGATTATTTGTTTCCTAGTGGGTAAAAATTAGTTATGTGTTGGCTTATAATGGTAGTTCAGGGGGCAAGGGAGATTACATTATTGTACAGACAGTGTAAAAGGATATACCCTTAGAGACTAAATTCTGTTCCATATTAATCTGGAAGTAAGCAACAACTCTTTCAATACCTATTTATAAGAAGAACTAACTCATAATTAGGAAATAATAGAAATTTTAATTGTCTGTCATGTAAAAAACCCATGAGGAAGGCTTAATCTTAGTAGTTTAAAAAAAATGTGATATTAAAATAAGGCAATACAGATGTAGGCCAGAACATAAGGGTTGTTAGGTTAAATGTGAAGATTATTTTCAATTAATTCTTGGAACTAAATTCAACTGACTTTTTCTTTTACTATGATTATTTTTTACTTTCATTTACAATGGTTCTTGAACTTTAATTTCCAAAATGCAATCAGCGTGGTTCTCAGTATGCATTTGTAGTGAATGCTTTCTTCTAGCATTTTAAATCTCTTAACAGGTTTTTCCTTTTATGCAGACTTTCACGAGCTGAATATTAATATTATTCTTGGTTATGAAAAGGTATATATTGAAATTTCATTGTACGTTAATGCCTGTTTAACATGAATTTAATATTCAGGCAAAGAATTCAGATTCTATGCCTACAAAAAATTAGGAGTTGGACAACTTATTAGACAAGGTAAAATGACATTAGGTACTTTTGCAGAATCCATTTTGAGAGTATTACAAATTTCTATTATGAGATTTTTACCTTATTTAATATCAGTGTTATAAATGAAGATGGTAAAAAGAGACTTTGATTTAGACATAGCTATTTCTTTACAGAAATTGCAAACATATTGAAGATGAGAAAAGAAAATATCAAAAGAAAGAACAGGGGAAAGACTGAAAATAGAAATTGCCAAAAAAAAACACTCAAAAAAACCCAAAGAAACAAACAAAAATACACACCGATTCTATGCTTTGGGGAAAGTTCTTAGAGGAATCATTAAAAAAATGTTTGTCATCTTGGAAAATAGTAGTGATCAGCAAACATAAACAGAGTTTTATTAAAAACACCATATAGCACAATTGATAATTTTAAAATTTTATAAGACAGATAAATTCGAGTAATTTATACATTCATTTACAAATCTGTCTGATGTATATTATTTTCTTGGCCCTTTTTTAAATGTTGGAGACACAGGTACAAAAACAGAAATGAAATTCTTGCCCTCATGCAGTTTATATTCTAGGTAGTGGAGTGATTGACAAATAGCTAAATATGTAAAATATAAGAATGAAGAAAAATAAAGTAGAATGTACAAGAGGGTGCCTGGGTCACATGAGTTGCAATTTAGAGAGAGCAACTATTAAAGTCCTAGTTGGAAGGGGATATTTGAGTAAAGACCAAAAGGATGAGAGAGAATTCATGCAGATATCTAGGAGAAGCACATTAGAAAGACTTTACTTAAAATTTTTACCTTGATTTTAATGATTCTTGAAATGAAGGTTCATAGAAATTTTACCATTTAATATGGTTAATTGCTCATAACTTTAAATGAAAATATGTTCTCAAAGTATTTGTTAATAACCTGATGTCAATATGTAGTCAAATGGCATGCCAAAAGATTCTGACCGTGAGCCTGTAATCTTCAATATTTTATTCAATAATTAAGACATCAAAATATAGAAGGCATGCTTTTCACATTTTCAGACAATGAATAATGGTAAACTAAGTTAATATTGAGCAGATAAGTTAAACTTCTGAAGAAAACTGTACATACACAATGAAGAATAGGCTTGTCAGGCATGAATTTTAGATATTCTAAACCAATTTTATAAGTGACTTCAAACTCAATATATTGTCATGTTATGTAGGTGTAAAAATAGTTATATGAAACTAGGCCATACAATATTCAAGACAATAGTGTTTATATCAACATTTCACTGCTTAGTCAAACAGCTCAGAGATGTGAGAAACAATGGTATGTGGTAACCGTTGTGACAGCAATAGTAGCAGCTTCCTGATAAGAGGATTAAAGTTATGGTTATGCAGCTTTGCAAAATATCCCAATGGTTGTACACAGGACTTTGCACTTACAGGACACTTGTGGTATACTCTCCCCTTGAGTATGGGTTGAACCTGTGATTTACTCCTAATATACCCAGGATGGTAAAGGTGATGATATATAATCTGTTGCTTAGTTCCATTATATAGCAAAGAACATAGGGCATCATTCCCTTGATTAGATTATGCTATGTAAGACTCCTTATTACCTAGCTGAGGGAAAAGAGACTTTCTTGCAATAGTAAGCTTCTATGTTGTGAGATGGGTACTACAGGTGCAGTGATCAGTGTCTGGCTAACAGCCAGGAAGGAAAGGGAAACCTCAGTTTTCAATGTGGTCTGCCAAAAACCTGAGGGAGCTAGGGAATGGATTCTTCCCCAGTTGACCCTGCAGATGAAAATGCATCCCAACTGAATCTTTGATTGGAGCCTGGTGAGGCCCTGATTAGACAACCCAGTTAAACTGCCTGTACTCCTGACCATGAAAACTGGGAGATGATTGCATGTTATTTTAAGACACTGATTTTGTGTTAATTTGTGACATGGCAAAAGAATAGTTTTGATAGCAGAGTGGGGAGTGGTGATTACAAAGCCCCAGTCAAACTAAAGGGAATTCCATTTGCTCAATCACAGAATAAATTGTTTTAGAGATGGATATGTGAATCAAGTTGAGTCAATTAAAATCTTCTTTTAAGATATTTCCTTTAGAGCAGAAAAAGCATGTTCTGCTAAATCTTTTTATACAAACCATCAAGACACCTGGAAAGAATGGAAAAACACTGAAAATATTACTATATGTCCTTTAGCCAGCCATATCAAAACAGCCTCTAATTATATCCTAGGATTCTATGGTTGCATAAGAAATATATGACTTGCAATGAAAAGATTCATGGGTAATACAAAAACTATAAGATTTTGTTCTATTATCTTTCCCCAGAATATCCTTCATAATCACTATATTTTGGCCAAGTGTAATTACATGCTATTTACTAAAACTATCATGTTATCTACTAAACTTATATTTGACTTCTCTATCTTTGTTCACACTGTCTTCCCCAGCAATACACTCTGCTGCCTACATTCTTTTATATCTAATTCCTATCAATTCTTCATTGAGCTGAGTTGAAGTTACATGTCATTAGAATGTTTTTGGCAAAAAAGTCAAAATAAATTCCTAGAATAATTTTACCTTACTCATGCAAATTAAATTCCCCTTTTAGAATACAGTGAAATTTTCTTTGTGGCTTAGTACACAATCATTTTTAATAACTTTTCCAAGTTATATGAAGATAATGATATTCTCTGTTTAAAGGCTTTCAAATCTGTTATAAACATTTATTGCCATCATTTAAATGTTTGTAAAATATTATTTCTAGTTAATATTGATATTCTAAAATGGTGTAAATTTGATATTTGGAAAAGGTGTGTTTATAAATACAGTTTTAATTAAACAAAATGCTACCATCCTAACTTTCAAGAATGGTTAATTTACCATATACTAAGCTACTGTAATGAGATATAAAATATCTTCTCTCATTGTGGCATACTCTTTACATTCTTGACTCAGGATTTTCTGACACCGACTATATAACAATTTGATATTATTTGTGAATTCCAAAATTAGATATTGGATTATGATTGTAAACTGGTCTGTCCCTCTGGGCATTTTAGATTATATTAGATTCAGAGTTTTCACTTTTACTTGATAAAATAATGATTAAGTGTTTAATTAGGCCACATCAATAGTACATTAAGTCCCTGCCCTCTTGGTGGGTGTGAACTCACAGAGAAAATGATATGGCAGAAGAGTTGGAGTTTTTAGTGCTGGAGCCCAGGGAAGTAAGCACACAGAGGAGCAGAGAGAAGGCTCAGTTGAACAGGTCAGAGGACCAGGGATGAGAAACAAGCCATTTGCCTGACAGTCTACAGCTGGCCTTGTGGAGAGAGCAGAGGAGCTGAGCCCAGGGAGGGGCAAGCCACAGGAAGAGAGGAACCCAGGAAGCCTGAACCCTTGCAGACATTGGCAGTCATCTTGCTTCAACATGTGGCAATAGACTTTGATGAGGAAGGAAACTTGAGCTTTATGGCCTGGTAACAGCTTCTACCCCAAATAAATACCCTTTATAAAAGCCAACAGATTACTGGTATTTTGCATTAGCACCCTTTGGCTGACTAATAAAGACTATGATCCTGGGACACTGGTATATAATTATTATTGTAAAATCAGAATTCAAATAAAAATACTGAGTTTAAGAGACACAGTGTACAGCTCTTGGTATAATTTCTCATACTCTAATAATTTCTTGCTTGCATAAATTTCAGCTTCATTCACTAGACTGTAAAACCTTTCTGAATCAAGCATTTCATCTGATATATCTTGATATTGTTGTCTTTGCAATTGTGCCCGAGTGAATAGCATTTAATTTTTACTCAGTGAATGTTTGGTATGTAAAATAAATAAAAGCTAAGGAGGTACTATGAACAGCTAAGTAATGAACAGCCTAGTAAAAATGTTTCCTCTTGGTGGCAGCATGTAAGGCTTACCATGAAGTTAATAATAACAATGGATTAAACTGCTGAGCACCTAGAAGAAACAAAAAGATATGTAATGCAGGCTAATTCTACCAACATTCAAAGAAGATTTAATACCAATCTTGCACAAACTCTTCCAAAAAATTTAACAGGAAGGAACACTATCATATTCTATGCAGCTAATATCATTCTAACATCAAAGCCAGGTAAAGATATTGTGAAAAAAGAAAATTACAGACCAAATTCCCTAATGAATACAGATGCAAAAATTGTCAACAAAATACTTGTGAATCAAATCCAAAAGCATATTAAAAGAAGTATTCATCGTGATCAAGTAGATTTTATCCCAGGCATGAAAGGGTTGTTCAACACAAGAAAAACAATCAATGTAATATACCACATGAATAAATCAAAGAATAAAAATCACATGCTCATGTTGATTGATGCAGAAAAGGCGTTTGACAAAATCCAGCATCATTCCATGATAAAAACACTCCAAAAGAATAGGAATTGAAGGTAACTTTCTTAACACGATAAAGGGCATATATGTAAAACACACAGCTAACATTGTATTCAAAGGCGAGAGATTGAAAGCTTTCCCCTTGAGATGGGTGAAAAGACAAGGATGCCCACTGTCATCACTGTTGTTCTATACATTGCTAAAGCTCTAGCTAAAGCAATAAGGCAAAAGAAATATATAAAAGCCATCCAAGTTGGAAAGGAAGAAGTAAAACTTTCACTATAAGCAGATGATATAATTCTATACTTAGGAAATCCTGAGAAATCTACAACAAAGCTACTAGAGCTAATAAACAAATTCAGCAGAGTGGCAGAATACGAGATTAATATGCAAATCAGTAGTGTTTTTATACAGTAGTAATAGCAATCAGAGGAGGAAGTCAGGAAAAAAGTTCCATTAACAATAGCAATAACAATTCTCAAATATTTAGAAATAAGCTTAACCAAGGATGTAAAAGTACTTGTGTTCAGAAAACTATAATACATTGCTAAAAGAAATTAAAGAAAACCTAATAAATGGAAGAATATTCCGTGTTTATGGATGGGATGACTAAATATTGTTAAGAAGTCAATTTTACCCAAATTGATATACAGATTCAATGCAATCCTTATAAAAATCCCAACAGTCTTTTTTTAAAGAAATGGAAAAGCCAGTTGTAGAAGTTTGATATTATTTATGAATTCTAAAAACAAAGGATTGTGTTTGTAAACTGTTCTGTTTCCTTTGGCTGTGATTCCCTTTCATTGTATTAGATTCACCTGAAATGTCTTTGATTAAATTACCTGTTAAGATTAGGGTTTTGATTTGACCAAGTAGTAGGGCATGACTCAGGCTGAGTCCCCGCCCCCTTGGTAGGCTGATATAAAAGGACATTCACTGAAGAAGACCCACAGGAAGAGAGAGAGCTCCATACACATGGAAGAGGAGGGAATTTGGTCATTTCAGTCCTGCCATGTGACAGAAAGAAGAAGGCTCAAACAGCTAAAGCCCAAGGGAGAGAGATGATCCCTATGCCAGCCTATCTGAGATCAGAAGGACCTGGGCCCACGGAGCTTTAAGAGGGAGAAGGCCCTAGAGACCATGCAGAGATTACCTGCCATTTTGCTTCAACATGTGGCAACAGACTTGGTGAGAAAGTATCTCTAATGGTACCTTGAGTTGGACTCTTTAGGACCTTGTATCTGTAAACTTTTATCCCAAATAAATACACTTTTTAAAAGCCAACCAGGGGCCAGCTGTAGCTCAATTGGTAGGGTGCTGGTTTACCACATGAGAGGCCCCGGGTTTGGTTCCCAGGGCCTCCTTGAGAGGGCAGACCGCCTTGAGAAGGCAAGCCGCCATGGCAGGGCAAAACCGCCGCGGGCAGGGCAAAGCCACCACGGGCAGGGCAAGCCACCAGGGGCAGGGCAAGCCCCCACGAGCAGGACAAGGCCGCCACGGAGTGAGCTGACTCGGCAGGTCCCCGCAATGGGGGTGGGGAGACAAGCAGACACAGAAGAACGCAAAAATGAACACAGCAAAAACAAGCAGAAAGGGGGGGATATATAATAATAAAAAAAAGCCAACCGATTTCTGTACTTTGCATCAGCAGCCCTTTAGCTGACTAATATATCAATTACCAATTTTTTTGGAAGTGTAAGTGGCCCTGAATAGTTAGAAACATCTTTAAAAAAGAAGAACAAAGTTGGAGGACTCTCACTTCTGGATTTTAACCTTATTATCTAGTTACTGTGATAAAAACAGCATGGTATTGGTATGAAGATAGACATATAGACCAATGGAACCAAATTAATGGTTCAGAAACAGACACTCACATCTATGGTCAAGTGATTTTTGACAAGGCTGTCAAATCCACCCAGCTGAGGCAAAACAGTCTATTCAGCTAATGGTGTTGGGAGAACTAGATATCTATGTACAAAAGAAAGAAAGAGGACCCCCACTTCATACCCTATACAAAAATTAATTCAAATTGTATCAAAGACCTAAATATAAATTGAGAATCATAAAACTCCTAGAAGAAAATGTAGGGAAACATCTTCAAGACCTGACAGTAGGTGGGGATTTCTTAAACCTTACACTAAAACCATAAGAAAAGAAGGAAAAAAAATGGATAAATGAGACGTCCTCAAACTTAAACAGTTTTGTAATTCAAAGGACTTTGTCAAGAAGGTGAAAAGGCAACCCATTCAATGGGAGACAACATTTGGAAACCACATATCCAATAAGTGTTTGATTTCTAGTCTATATAAAAGATCATACAACTCAACATTAAAAGAGTAAGCACCCCAACTGAAAAATGGGCAAAAAGTCAGGCCCTGTGCGCAGGTAGGCCACCAGGCCCTGTGTGTGAGTGAGCCGCGAGGACCTGCGAGCCATGCAGCAAGATGATGACATTAACAGGAGAGTGACACAAGGGAGAGCCAAGACAAGACGCACAGAAAAACCAGGAACTGAAGTGGTGCAGGCAGTAGTAGGACGCCTCTCTCCCACATCGGAGTCTCCGCGGATCGAATTCCAGTGAAGACAGGAGGAGATGGATGAGAAGAGAGGGCAGGAAGCAGACACAGAGAGTTGCCCAGTGAATGCACACAGAAACAGCAAAAAAAACGGGGAGGGGTGAGGAATGGGTAAATGTAAACAAATAAATAAACAAATCCTTAAACAAATATAGAGAGGAGGAAGATTTGGACTGTGGTTAGTAGTATTACTTCCACGATGCTCTTTCATGAGTTGTTAACAAATGTTTCACAACAATGCAGGATGTTTGTTGGGGGGTCATGTGTGGGAGCCCTGTATGATGTTATGCATATTTGTTTTGTAAGATCATGATGTTTACTGAAAACTTACGGTTTATGTATGTTTGTGTATGAATGATGTACTTCAATAAATTGTTTTTTTTTTTAAATGGGCAAAAGACTTAAATAGACATTTCTCCCAAGAGGAATTATTAGTGGTGAAAACATACATGAAAGTATGTTCAATATAACTTGCTGTTAGGGAAATGCAAATAAAAACAACAATGAGATGTTGTCCTACACCTCATAGAATGGCCATTATTTAAAAACAACAGAAAACAACAAGTGCTAGAGAGGATGTGGAGAAATAAGAACACTCTTTCACTGTTGGTGGGAACGTAAAATGGTGCAGCCTCTGTGGAAGACAGTTTGGCAGTTCCTCAGAAAGCTAAATATAGAACTGCTGTATGATCCGGCAATCCCTCTACTAGACATATATCCACAAGAACGGAAAACAGTGATGTGAACAGACATTTACACAGGGATGTTCATAGCGGCATTATTCAAATTTGCCAAAAGATAGAAACAACCCAAGTGTCCATCAACCAATGAATGGATAAACAGAATGTGGTATATACATACCATGGAATACGATGCTGTTGTAGTCAGAAATGAAATTGGGACACATATAACAACATGGGTAGACCTTGAGGACATTATGCTTAGTGAAATAAGGCAGTCACAAAAGGACAAATACTGTGTGGTCTCACTAATATGAATTAAATACGCAGAATAAACACATGGAGTTAAAACTTAGACTATAAGTTACTAGGAGATAGGATGAGAAAGGGTACTGATGTTTGACGTATGTAAAGTTTTTAATTAGCTTGACTGTAAAAATGAAGTATAACTAACATGGCTGGTTCATAAATGGGATTGTGACTGAAAGGGGGTAATCTAGGGATGTAAATGTCTATTGAAAGAAAGAGAAAGCTGGAGAATAATCTAAGGACTGAATAACATAGTGAACCTAGAGGTGGGTGAGGATTGTGGTTTATAATACAACCATTAGAATGTTCTTTTATGAACTAGAACAAATGTACATCACTATTAAAAGGTGTTAAGAATATAGTGATGCATGGGTAAATATAATTAATGTAATTTATGGACTATATTTAAAGGCAATATTGTAATACTCTTGCATCAATGTCAAAAAAGTACTGTTATCAATACTAATGGTCAATAATAAGGGGTTAAAGAATTTTTTCTTTTTGACTAAGGAAAATGTCCAAAGGTTTAATGGGAGATGACTGCAGAACTCTGATGAAAGTGAAAACCACTGAGTGTACACTTTGGATAGAGTGTACACTTTGGATAGAGTGTATAAGGCATGGTACTGTATAATACAGTGAACCATGTGGTGGAAGTTGGACTTTGGTTAACAATACAAACATGAGAGTGTTTTTTCATGGACTATAACAAATATACAATACTTTAAATAGCGTTAATAATAGGGGATGCATGAATAATGTACCAAATTTATGCTATGGACCATAGTTAGTGGTAATAGTCTGATCATGTTTTTTATAATCTGTAACAAATATTCCACAATAATGTAAGGTTTGGTGAAGGAGTATTATATATGGAAATTCTGCACATTATTCTTGATTGTTTTATAAGCTTACAACTTCTCTAATAAAAAAATGAGAAGAAAAAAAGTTATGTGATGACAGCTTTGCAATGTATTTTCATACTAATATTTTAAAATCAAACACTGACATATTTCACTTTATGATCATGCATGTTCTATAAGGACAGGAACTTAGTAAATTGTGTTCACTACTCTATTCCCAGCATCTATTCTTAGTATATATTAGGCCTTTGATAAATATTGAATAAATGGATTAATGGTTCAATCATTGCAGTACTGGAAACGAACCATAAATTATAAAATAATCTGCTATAACAGTATTCCTTATTTAGTACATGAATTTCTGGATGTCACTTTCTGGATGTCAGCAACAAAATCAAGCAGTGAATTTCAAGAGTATCTACTTTTATTTATTTTCAAAAAGCCTGGGTTTACATTAAGAAAGTTTACTTAACCCTGACTTCTGGCATTTTTACATTATGTTCCACTTAGTCTTCAATCATAGCATGCCTAATCCTCAGGTCATCATCTTTCACTCAAAATGAATTGCTTATCTAGTCTTTCTCATTCTATTAAAGACACCGTAGTTAGGTGAGCCATCAATTCCTGCACATTTCTGGTAATTCTCAAATGTCTTCCTGTTAGATCACATCCAATTAATTGTCTTACACATTGAGGACATCTGTTACACACATTTATTTTGACAACAACCCAATTAGACATTGTGGAACTAGTATACAGATGGAGAGTTGGTGAATCACTTCCACAAGGAAAGTTTAAGTAACCATTATAAAGACCCAGATCCTTCCAACCTTCCCCATTATCGCCTTTTATAATAGTCCCTCAAATACTTATTTTTCTGATGTCTAATAACAATTTTAATCTCCTGTATTTTAAGCCCATAAAACTTGTGTTGTAATTCAATTGTTTCACTTGTGCCAATCATGTTCCCTCAGAGATAAGGTCTTTGCTGTCTCAGACTAAGTCTTTCTCTGGCTGCCTCTGAAAGGTAAACACCTGTAGTAATTTTCCTATCTACTACCTTCCTTCTTGACAATTCCATTGCAGGCAATTACCATTCTTATTGTTTACCAAAATTATGATCATAGAGGAATCCATGGTAGGCATAGACAAGCTCCTATTTTAAGTCTTCCCATCACAGTGGAACTGTCCAAGGTTAATTCTAGGTATTAGGTTTGGGTGTGTTATCATTAACCTCCATGAACTCACAGTATAGCTGGAAAGATAGGCAAGGAGTCAGAAATTTCAAGACAATCTGATAGAAAGAGGCAATGGGTGCTATAATACATATAAGGGATACCATATTTAATGTAGAAATTTTAAAAGCCTTTTATTGGTGGGGTCTCATATATTTTTATTGAGAAAAATTTCACATAACTTAAAATTCACAATTTTAACCATTTTAAATCGTACAATTCTGTGGTTTTATAGTTTTTTCACAATGTTTTGCAATAGTTACCACTATCTAAATCCAGAAAAATTTAATCACTCCCAAAAGAAACTGCATAATCAATAAGGAGTCACACCCCATTTTCCCTTACCCCTAACCCTGGGCAAACACTAATCTACTTTGTGTATTTATGAATTTACCTATTTTGGACATTTCATATAAACGAAATCATAAACTATGTGGCTTTGTGTGCCTCAATTCATCCTCATAATATAAGGGTTTCAAGGTTAATCCATATCAGATCTTCATTCCTTTTTATAACTAATAGTCTATTGTATGGATAAAGCACAACTTGTTTATATCAGTTGATGGACATTTGGGTTATTTC
>PVKH010001521.1:0-30190 GCA_004027955.1 Chaetophractus vellerosus
TATTGCCGAAGGAATGCAAACAATAAACAAGCATAAAATGGGAAAAACCTCAACCTACCACTCCCAACTTTTTTGATTTCTTTCTAACTTTTTTCTATGCACCTACAAGTATACATATTATAAAGTTGATATACATATATTTACAAAAGCATGATTATACTGCATACCATCCTGCAACTTTTTAGAAAAAATATATGCAGATATTTCTATCAGGACACAGAGAGTTACCATATTCTACTGAATAACTACGTCATGTCCCAATGTAGAACACCGTAATTTATTTAGTGAATCACGTACTTATGAACAGAGGAACAACTTAAATTGGAAACTCCAAATAATGCTTCAGTGAACATAACATGATTGTGTGATTAGACTTACACAACCATTGCTCCCCCAAAATTGTACAAATATACACTCCCACTATCGTAAAAAGAGGGCTTGTTTCACCACTCCTTTACTAGGATAAAATTATTCTTTCTAAATCTTTCTCAAACAGAGATATTAGAAATTTAGAGGCATTATT
The DNA here is from genome assembly GCA_004027955.1 of Chaetophractus vellerosus. Taxonomy (NCBI): domain Eukaryota; kingdom Metazoa; phylum Chordata; class Mammalia; order Cingulata; family Chlamyphoridae; genus Chaetophractus; species Chaetophractus vellerosus. Next base: position 524 of record PVKH010001521.1, read on the forward strand.
TTATATGTATTCTTTTCATTATTGAGATTGAACATGATCCAAAATGTTTAAAGGACATTTAAAAATGTATTCTGGGAAGCAGATATGGCTCAAACAGTTGGGCACCCGCCTACCACATGGGAGGTCCCGGGTTCAGTTCCCAGTGCCTGGAAAAAAAAAAGATGAGAAGACACAGAGAGTACACAACAAACAGAAAAAGAAAGCAGACAGTACGTGCAAACAACAAGGAGGGGGGTAGAAATAAATACATAAAATCTCTTTTTAAAATGTATTTTGAATTTTCCTTTTTTTCTTTTAAATTAGAGAAGCTTTAGGTATACCACACCCCCTCCCCCTCCTACACTTTTCCCCATTAACATCTTTCATTAATGTGGAACATTTGTTTCAATTGATGAACACATATTGAAACACTGCTACTAAGCATGGTTTATAGTTTACAATATGGCTTACACTTTGCACCACACCATTTTATAGGTTTTGACAAAATATGTAATGGCCTGTATCCGTCATTGCAATGTCATGCAAAACAATTCCAATGTTTCAAAAATGCCCCATGTTACACGTATTCTTCCCTCTCCCTCCCCTCAGAACCTCTGGTGACCACTTCTTTCTATCAATGTTACAAGTTCTTCCATTACTAGAATAATAGTAAGTCTACTTTAGTCCATAGTTGCATTTGCCCCTTATGTTTGTTCATTCCTCAATCTTAAGGATTTGGGGATGGTGATGCCCACTCTGCTTCCGACTGAAAGGGGGCTTACTATGGTGCCTAGTTGTTTGAGGCACTGTTTACTGTGGCAGTCAATAAGATCATCCTGAGCTGTGCATTAGTGTAACCTCTGGAATGATCTCCCAACTCACTTTGAAATCTCTTAGCCATAAAAACTCATTTGTATTTAATATTTCCCCCCTTTGGTCCAATTTTTCCTGTTTATATCACTTCTTGGGCAAAATATTTAATCATTAAGTTTTATCTTCCTCATCTGAAAAACTGAGTTAACACTATGTATTATGTAAGTCTGTTGAGAGGTGAAAATGAGAAAATAAAAGTATCAGTGACTGATAAGTAGGTCTTATACATCAAAATCATGTTGGACAGTTTCAAAACAAACCAAAATAAATACATACCCAAAAACCTACTCTAGAAGATTCAGATTAATTAGAGACAGGGCAGTATGAAGGATTTTTTAAAAGAGGTTCACAAGTGATTCTGAAGCACACTCCAAGTTGGGAACCACTGGCACATTAGAAAATAAAGACCATTCCTCTTTCTCACATATTATCAAATATATACATAATCTCTCCCACTGGATTTCAAGTTTCTTGGTGTTGGCGATTCTACTAAAAGCAGTCTTCTACTGCTCTCATTACCTAAATGGCTTAGACTAGCTGACTAAATAAAAATATTCTCAGTTTTCAGGTACAGCTAAGGCTAATATTATTGCCAGCATCCAGCCCCGGAATGTCATAGTCTTTGGGGAGAAAGTGTCACTTTGATGGGGCTTTGATTTGGACTTTCTTTTAGCCTCAGAACATTGTTTAAGTTGACCCATTTCATGGTCTTTGCGTGAGCAGCCTTGGAAACTAAAACATCTTTTATTTCTTTTTCTTGCCTAAGTGCTCTGACAAGGACATCCAGTATTATGTTGAATGGCAATGGTGAAAGCAGGAATCCTTTTCTTGTTCCTGGTTTTAGGTGGAAAGCTTTTTGGTCTTTCACCCTTGAGAATGATCTTAGCTCTGGGTTTTTCATATATGTCCTTTTTCGTGTTAAGGAAGTACCTTCTATTCCTACTTTTCTGACTTTTTAATCATGAAAGGGTGTTGGATTTTTTCAAATGCCTTTTCTGCATCAAATGAGATGAGGTGATTTTTTTTCCTTCAATATGTTAATGTGGTATATGACACTGATTTTCTTAAGTTGAACTACCCTTGCATTCCTGGGATTAATCCTAACTAGTAATGATGTCTAATCCTTAAAATGCTTTTGGATTCAATTTGCTAGTATTTTGTTGAGAATTTCTGCAGCTATATGCATAAAAGAAATTGATCTTAAGTTTTATTTCCTTAAAACGTCTATCTGGCTGTGATATTAGCCAGATTCTATGATGGCCTCATAGAATGAGTTAGGAAAAGTTCCTCCTCTTCCATTTTTCAGGAAAGTTTGAGAAAAATCAGTGTTTATTCTTCTTTGCTTGTTTGGCAGAATTCAGCAGTGAAGCCATCTGGCCCTGGACTTTTCTTTGTTGGGAAGTTTTATTACTGACTCAATCTCTTTACTTCTTATAGATCTGTTTACATCTACTTCTTGAGTCCATTTAGGTGAATTGTGTGTTATAGGAATTTGTCCACTTTCCCCCAGATTGTCCAATTTCTTTGTGTTTAATTGTTCATAGAGTTCCCTTAATAATCCTTTAATTTCTGCAAAATCAGTAGTAATGTACTCTGCATTCATTTTGGACTTTAATTATTTGCATCCTTGCTTTTATCTTTCTCAGTCTAACTACTAAGGGTATGTCAATTTTATGCATCGTTACAAAGAATCAATTTTTGGTTTCATTTAGTTTCTCAATTGTTTCTACATTTTATTTATCTCCTCTCTAATCTTCATTATTTCTTTCCTTCTACTAACTTCAGGTTTAATTTTCCTTGTTTTTCAACATCGTCCACATGTGAAGTTAGGTTATTGGCTTCAAATCATTCTTTTTTAACATAGGCATTCATAGTCATAAATCTCCCTCTGAGCAGCACTTTCCCTGTATCCCATAAGTTTTGGTTTGTTGTGTTTTAATTTTCATTTGCCTCTCTTGTTATTTCTTTCTGGACTCATTGATTAAAAGTGTGCCGTCAAGAAAATCAATTAGTTTAATAAACCACATTGAAAAACTGAAGACGAAAAATCATATGATCCTCTCAATTGATGCAGAAAAGGTATCTAACAAAATACAGCACCTTTCTTGATAAAAAAGACAGGAATAGAAGGAAGCTTTCTCAATATGGTGACGTGCATGTATGAAACACCTACAGGTAAGCACTGTACTCAATGGTCAAAGACTGAAAACTTTCCCAATGAGATCATGAACAACACAAGGATGCCCACTGTCACCATTATTATTCAATATTGTACTATAAGTTCTAGCAAAAGCGATCAGGCTAGACAAAGAAAATGCACCCAAATAGGAAAGGAAAAAGTAAAACTTTCACTATTTGCTGAAGACATGATCCTTTATAAAATCCTGAAAAATCCACAATAAAGCTACTAGATTACACAGGTTCAGCAAGTGGCAGATAACAAGGTTAATATGCAACAATCAACAGCGTTTCTATACACTACTCATGCAATCCGAGGAGCAAATAAAAAAAATTCCATTTATAATAGCGACTAAAACAATCAAATATTTAGGAATAAACTTAGCCAAGGACATAAAAAGATCTGCATTCAGAAAACTACAAAACATTGCTAAAAGAAACTGAAGAAGAGTTAAATAATTGGAAGGACATTCCATGTTCATGGTTTGGAAGACCAAATATCATTAAGATGTCAATTCTACTCACACTGTTTTACAGATTCAAGGCAATCCCAATAAAAATCCCAACAGCCTTTTCTGCAGAAATCAAAAAGCCAATAATCAAATTTATTTGGAAGGGTAAGGAAGCCCGAATAGCAAAATATGTCTTTAAAAAGAAGAAAGGAGTTGGAGGACTCTCACTTCCTGACTTTAAAGCATATTACTTAGCTACAGTGGTAAAAACAGGATGATACTGGCATAAGGACATTGACCAATGGAACTGAATCGAGAACTCAGAAATTGACCCTCACTTCTACAGTCAAGCAATTTTTGACAATGCTGTTAAGCCCACCCAGCTGGGCCAGAACAGTCTATTCAACAAATGGTGCTGGGAGAACTGGATAGTCATATCCAAAAGAAAGAAAGAAGACCCCTATCTCACACCTTATATAAAAATAAACTCAAAATGGATCCAGGACTTAAATATAAAAACAACAACCACAGAGCTCCTAGAAAATGTAGGAAAACGTCTTCAAGATCTTGTGGAGGTGGTAATTTCTTAAACCTTACACCCAAAGCACAAGCAACACTTTTGTGCCCCAAAGGACGTTGTCAAAAGGGCGAAAAGGCAGCTGACTGAATAGGAGAAAATATTTGGCAATCACATATCTGATAAGGGTTTAATATCCATGATATATAAGGAGATCATACAACTCAACAATAAAAAGAAAACTATCCAATTAAAAAATGGGTGAAAGACTTGAAAAGACAACTGTCCAAAGAAAAAATACAAATGGCAAAGAAACACATGAAAAAATGTTCAACATTACTAGCAATTAGGGAAATGCAAATCAAAACTACAATGAGATATCATTTCACACCTATTAGACTGGCTGCTATTGAAAAGTCAGAAAACTGTAAATGTTGGAGAGGATGTGGAGAGATAGAAAAGCTTATTTACTATTGGTGGGGATGTAGAATGGTACAGCCACTGTGGAGGACTATTTGGCAGTTCTTAAGGAAGTTGAATATAGACTTACCATAGGACCTGGCAAAACCATTGCTAGGTATATACCCAGAAGAGAGCAGTGACAGACATCTGCAGCATTAGTCACAATTGCCAAGAGCTGGAAACAATCCAGGTGTCCATCAACTGATGATTGGATAAACAAATTATGGAGTATACACACGATGGAATATTATGTAGCAGAAAGAAGAAAAGAAGTCATGAAACATGACAACATGGATGAACCTGGAGGACATTATGTTGAATGAAGCAAGCCAGACACAAAAGGACAAATACTATATTATTGCCCTATTACTAACTAAAAATGTTATGTGAAATATAAATATATTATGTGAAATATCAATACGGGTAGAAATGCATATATAAGACCATTTTGCTTTAAAGCTGAACAAATATTCGTTAACAGTACAAAATGTCACTATCAGGCAAAAACAAAAAACAAAAAACAAAAAACATTATACTAAGTGAAGGAGACCAGACACAGAGTACTACATATTGTATAATTCCATTTATATAAAATGTAAATATAAATCAATTTATAAAGATAAGTAGATTAGTGGTTATGTAGGTCTGAGGAAGGAATGCTAAGGGGTGTGGAGTCTCTTTTTGGAGTAATGAAATTGTTATAAAATTTTTGAAATGATGAATGTAAACATTGTGATTATACTAAAAGCCGCTGACTATGCACTTTGGATAGAAGAGCCAGAAATGGCAGCTATGTACAGTGAGGGAAGCAGAGAAAGATTAAGAGGTGAGGAATTTTCTTGTTTGTCTGTTTTTTGTTTATTATTATTATTATTGAAATAATGAAAATGCTCTAATAACGACTGTAGTAATGAACACACAACTATTTGATTATAGCAAATACCACTGATTATACACTTTGGATGAATTGTATGCTTTATTGATATGTATCAATAAAATTGATTTATTAAAAAAAATTCCACCATAAAAAAAGTGTGTTGCTTCATTTCCACGTAATTGTGAAGTTTCCTGTTTTTCCTCTTATTGATTTCTAGTTTCACTTCACTGTAGTTGGAGAAGATGCTTTGTATAACTTCAGTCTTTTAAAATATATTGAGACTTATTTTGTGGCCTACCATATGGTCTATCCTGAAGAATGATCCATGTATACTTGAGAATAATGTGTATTCTACAGATATTCAGTAGAGTGTTCTATATATATTAAGTCTAGCTCATTTTTTGACAAGGATGCCGAGTTCATTAATTAGAGGAAGAATGGTCTCTTCAACAAATCGTGCTGGGAAATCTGAATATTCACCTGCAAAAGAATGATGCTGGACAACTAACTCACACCATATACAAAAATTAACTCTATATAGATCAAGAACCTTAACATAAGAGCCGAAACCATAAAAATCTTAGAAGAAAGCAAATGGGGAACACTTCATAACCTTATAAATGGTAGTGATTTTTTTTTTTAGATATAACACTATAATCACAACAAAAGAAAACATAAATAAAATGGACTACATCAAAATTAAAAACATTTGTTAATCAAAATACACTACCAAGAAAATAAACAGATAACTGTAGCAGTTTGGTGTTGTTTATGAATTCCAAAATTAGATATTGGATTATGTTTTGTAAACCGGTCTGTTCCTCTGGTCATGTTCCTCTTTGATTATATTAAGTTCAGACATTTCACTTTCACTTGATTAAATTAATCAAGTAAAAGAGCTTTGGTTCGTCCATGTCAGTGGGACGTTGAGTCGCGGCCCCCTTGGGTGAGTGGGGATTCACAGAGAAAATGACAGGGCAGAGGAGAGAGTTGGAATTTTGATGCTGGAGCCCCAGGAAGTAAACACACAGGAGAAGAACACAGAGGAATAGAGACGGCTCCATTGACATCGCAGAGGCCCCAGGAAGAGAGAGAGCCTGATAGTCTACAGCTGACCTTGTGGAGAGAACAGATGAGCCCAGGGAGAGAAACACTTAGGAGAAGAGGAAGGGTGAACCCTTGCTGAGATTGGCAGCCATCTTGCTCCAACACGTGGCAACAGATTTGGTGAGGGAAGTAACTTATCCTTTATGGCCTTGTGACTGTAAGCTTTTACCCCAAATAAATACCCTTTATAAATGCCAACAGATTTCTGGTACTTTGCAGCAACACCCCTTTGGCTAACTAATAAAATAACGTACAGAATATATTGAAACCTACAGAAAATAATTAGAAATAATTTATCTAATAAGAGTTTAACATCCAGAATAAACAAACAACTCCTACAACTCAATAACAAAAACATAAATAACCCAATTACAAATTAGGCAAAGAGATACTTCTGGGAAATATGGCAAAGCAGGGAGTGCCAGGACCCAATGCTTCCACCAAAACAACTATTAAACAGGCAGGAACTTTTTGAAACAACTAAAACTCCAGGGGCCAGAAGAATACTGTACCGCATCCACGGAAGAGCAGGAGAAAGAGGCTGATAAATTATAGTAAAGAACGGTAAATTGCTCTCTTCTCGTAGCAGCCACTGATGCCCTACCCTACTCTCACCACAGGCAGCCTCCGGGTCGACTACCTGCCTAGATTCTGGTAACACAATGGGTCATAAAAACCCTCTTCCCCAAGACCAGACATGGGCACAGCCAGTCACTGTGACAGCTTTTAATTAGTGAATTTGGATCACTGGATCCCAGCTCTGAGAGCAGTTACTCTTTATCAACCCCTGATAAAGGAGGCAGACATTGTTTCAACCCTCCCTGGACAGGGGTGGAGATGGTGCAGATTTAAAGACACAGCGCTTACTCAGGGCTGTGGGAAACAATTAGTTGAAAGGCTGCATTTGCTGGGTACAGTGTATAAATCCCAGAGTTAATATTTTAAAACATTAAAATATACAGTGTACAAGAATACAAAGAGCAAATGATAGCACACCCAAAAAAGAGGATAAAACTCCAGAAAACAACAAAAAAGACCAGAATGTGGACATACGGAACAAAGCCTTTAAAAAATGATCTTAAAAATGCTCAAGGAGATGAAGGAAAGTACGGAAAAAGAACTATAGTATGTCAGGAAAACAATGAATGAACAACATGAGAGTCTAAGTAAAGAGACAGAAATTTTAAAAAGAATCCAAAACAGAACTACTAAAGTTGAAGACCACAGTAACTGAAATGAAAAATGCCCAGGAGAGTTTCAAGAGCAGACTGAAGCTGGCAGAGAAAGCATCAATGAACTTCAAGACAAGACACTTGAGTCAGGCTGAGGAGCAGAAAGAAAAAGTATTTATCAAAAGCAAAAACAGTCTAAGACACCTCTGGAACACCATCAAGATCATAAACATACATATTATGGGAGTCCCAGAAGGGTAAGAAAAAAAGAAAGGGGCAGAAGAAATAGTCAAATAATGACAGAGAACTTCCCAAACTTAGCAAAGGGCATGAATATACATATCCAAGAAGCTCAGAAAACACCAATCGGGATAAACACAAAGAAAACACACCACATCATATACTGATTACACTATCAAATGCAATGGACAAGGAGAGAGTTCTGAAAGCTGCAAGAGAAAAGCAACTTATTACACACAAGGAGTACCAATTAGATTGAGTGCCAATTTTTTATCAGAAACCATGGATCAAGAAGGCAGTGGGTTGAAATACTTAAATCGCTGAAGGACGACAACTGTCAGCCAAGAAATGTATATCCAGTGAGACTCTCTTTCAAAAATGAAGGAGAGATTAAGACATTCTGAAATAAACAAAAGTTAAGGAGTTCATCACCACTAGACCTGCCCTAAAAGAAATGCTAAAGGGAGTTCTTCAGAATGAAAGGAAAGGACACAAGACAGTGGTTCAAAGCAGCACAAAGACTTGTGGTAAAGGTAACCATTTGGGTAATTATAAACAGCAGTATTATTGTATTATTTGGTATGTAACTGCAATTACTTCCTACGGGTGCTAAAATTCAAATGCATAAAAAGTAATCATAAATCTAAGTTTTGGATGTACAATGTATAAAGTCGTAAGTAATGACAAATACAAAAAATGGTGGGGGGACAGAAGGGTATAGGAAAAATATATGTGCATGCTACTGAAGTTAATTGGTATCAAACCAAATATAACTGTTATATATTTAGGATGATAAGATTTAACCCCATGGTAATCACAAAAAGATGAAAAATAAATCCAGATAGAAATAAGAGGACACTCAATGTGGTCCAAAAAAAGAAAGCAAATAAATATAAAATTACACTTTAACGGAAGTGAGGGAGGAAAAAAAGGCAATTACAAAGGCTAAATAGCAAAATGGTAGAAGAAAGTCCTGTATTATCAGTAGTGACTTTAAATATAAATGGATTAAACACTCCAGGCAAAAGGTAGAGACTGGCAGAACAAATAGAAAAGCATGACGCAACTATAAGGTAACTCACCTTAAATTCAAAGAAACAAGTAGGCTGAAGGTGAAAGAATGGGGAAAAAATACACCATGCAAGTAATAACCAAAAGAAAGATGGGGTAGCTATACAAATATTAGAGAAAATAGACTAAGTCAAAAACAGTTACAAGGACAAAAATGGTCATTGCTGAAGGAAATTAAAGAAGAGTTAAATGAATGGAAGGATAATCCATGATCATGGATTAGAAGACTACCCATAGCTATTTATAAATTCAACGCAACCCCAATAAAAATCGCAACAACATCCTTTGCAGAAATGAAAAATCAAATTAGCAAATTTATATGGAACAGTAAGGGGCCCCCAAATAGCCAAAACCATCTTGAAAAAGAATGAAGTTGGAAGACTTACATTTCCCAGCCTTAAAACTTATTACAAAGCTACAGTATTCAAAATAGAATGTTACTGGCAAAAGGTTAGGCATATACAACAGTGGAATAGAACTGAGAGCTCAAAAATCAACCCCCACATTTGTGGCCAACTGATTTATATATTTATATACTTACATATATGTGTATGTATATATGTATTTTTTATTACAGAAATTGTGAACTTACAAAACAATCATGCACAATGTGCAGAATTCTCATACAACACCCCCGATCAACATATTACATTGTTGTGAAACATCTGTTACAGATTATGAGAGAACATCATCAGACTATTAACACTAACTGTGATCTATAACGTACATTTTGTGTATTTTTCCCATACACCTCTAATCTTAACACAGAATGTTCTTTGACATTAATGCAAGAATATTACAATATTGCTGTTAACTAGAGTCTGTAAGTTACATTAATTGTATTTTCCCCATGGATCTCCCTATTCTTCCACCTTGTAATAGTGATGTACATTTGTTCCATTTCACAGAACGTGCTTGCATTTCTAATATTAACCACAATTCTCACCCACCTCTGGGTTCACTGTGTCATTCAGTCCCTAGATTATTCTCTAGCTTTCTTTCCACTGACATTTACATACCTAGACTACCCCTTTCAGCCACAATTCTATTTATAAACCACCTGTGTTAGTTATGCTCACTATAATGTGTTTACCATCAACTCTATCCATTTCCACACTTTTACAGTCAAGCTAATTAAAAATATTACATGCATTAACCATCAGTACCCCTTCTCAGCCCTCGTCCTATCCCCTAATAACCTATACCCTAGGTTTTAACTTCATGTGTTTATTCTTCATATTTAGTTCATATTAGTGAGTCCATACAATATTTGTCCTTTTGTGTCTGACTTATTTCATTCAGCATAATGTCTTCAAGGTTCATCCATGTTATCATATGTGTGCCAATTTCATTTCTTCTAACAGCAGCATAGTATTCCATCATATCTATATACCACATTTTGTTTACCCATACATCAGCTGATGGACACTTGGGTTGTTTCCATCCTTTAGGAATTGTGAATAATGCCACTATGAACATCGGTGTGTAAATATCTGTTCATGTCACTGTTGCCAGCTATTCCGGATATATTCCTAGAAGAGAGACTGCCGGATCATATGACAGTTCTATATTTAGCTTCCAGAGGCACCTCTAAATTATCTTCCACAGAGGCTGCACCATTCTACATTCCCACCAACAGTGAAGGAGTGTTCCAATTTTGCCAAATCCTCTTCTGCACTTAATGTTTTCTGGTTGTTTTTTTTTTTTTAATAAAGGCCATTCTATGAGGTGTGAAATGATATCTCATTGTAGTTTTGATTTGCATTTCCCTAATAGCAAGGGATACTGAAATTTTTTTTCACATGCTTTTTCACCATATGTATTTCCTCTTTGGAGAAATATCTATTTAAGTCATTTGCCCACTTTTTAAAGATTGCTCTTTTAATGTTGAGTTGTATGATTTCTCTTTATAGAATGGAAATCAAACTCTTACTGGATATGTGGTTTCCAAATAAGTTCTACCATTGAGTGGGCTGTCTTTTCTTGACAAAGTCCTTTAATCACGAAGGCGTTTAGGTTTGAGGAGGTTCTGTTTACCCATTTTTTTCTTTCATTGTTCATGATTTTGGTGTAAGGTTTAAGAAACAACCTACCACCAAGTCTTGAAGATGTTTCCCCACATTTTCTCCTAGGAGTTTCATGATTCTAGCTTTTATACTGAGGTCTTTGATCCATTTTGAGTTAAGTTTTTGAATAAGGTGTAAGATACAGGACCTCTTTTACTTTTGGATATGAATATCCCAGTTCTCCCAGCACCATTTGTTGAATAGACTGTTTAAGCCAGCTGGGTGGGTTTTGACAGGCTTGTCAAAATTATTTGACCATAGATGTGAGGGTCTGTTTCTGAACCATCAGTTTGGTTCCACTGGTCTACATGTCTATCTTTATGCCAGTAACATGCTATTTTGACCCCTGTAGGTAGGTAGTGTGATTTAAAGTCCAGAAGTGGGAGTCCTCCAACTTCGTTCTCCCTTTTCAAAGATGTTTCTGGCTATTCAGGGTCTCTTACCCTTCCAAGTAAATTTGAAAATTGTGCTTTCCATTTCTTTTAAAACCGCTCATGGAATTTTTATCAAGATTGCATTTAATCTGTATACCAATTTGGGCAGAACTGAAATCTTAATGATATTTATTCTTCCAATCAATGAACACAATGTTCTTCCATTTATGTCGTCTTTGATTTAATTTAGCAATGCACTGTAGTTCTCTTAATATAAGTGCTTTACATCCTTGTTTAAGTTTATTCCTAAATATTTGATTTGCCATTGTAAATGGAATTTTTTTTCTTGACTTCCTCCTCAGATTGCTCATTACTAGCGTACAGAAACATTACTGATTTTTGCATATTGATTTTGTATCCTGCCACTCTGCTGAACTTATTCATTAGTTCTAGTAGCTTTCTTGTTGATTTTTCAATACTTTCCAGGTATAAGATCATATCATCTGCAAATAGTGAAAGTTTTACTTCTTCCTTTCCAATTTGGATGCCTTTTTTTTTTTTTTTTTTTTTGCCTGACTGCTCTAACTAAAACCTTTAGCATGATATTGAACAGTGGTGACAGTTTGCATCAACAGGAAAGCTTTCAGTCTTTCACCACTGAGTATGTTAGTTGTGGGTTTTTCACATATGCCCCTTACCACATTGTGAAAGTTTTATTCAATTCCTATCTTTTGGAAAATTTTTATAAAGAAAGAATGTTATATTTTGCCAAATACCTTTTCTGCATCAATCCAGATGATTGTGAGATTTTTCTTCATTGATTTATTAATGTGGTGTATTATGCTGATTGTTTTTCTTGTGTTGACCCACCCTTGCATGCCTGGTATAATACCCACTTGATCATAATGAATAATTCTTTTAATATGTTGTTGGACTGAACAAGTATTTTGTTGAGGTTCTGAATTGGTATTCACTAGGTAAATGAGTCTATAATTTTCTTTTTTTATAATATCTTTATCTGCCTTTGGTATTATGATGATATTGGCTTCATAGAATGAGTTTGGTAGTGTTCCTTCCTGTTCAATTTTTTGGAAGAGTTTGACCAAGACTGGTATTAAATCTTTTTTGAATCCTTGGTAGATGTGATGGTTAGGCTAATGTGTCAACTCGGCCAGGTAATTGTGCCCAATTGTTTGGTCAAGAAAGCACTGAGCTAACTGTAATACAAAGATATTTATGGACTTTAGTCACCAGTGAGTTTACTGCATAGATAGCTGAGTACATCTACATCAATCAGGCAGATTGCCGTCAGCAGTGAGTGAGGCTTTACTCAATTAGTTGAATGCCTTAAAAGGGGAAGTGATTTCAGCATTCAGAGAGAATTTCCCAGCTTGTCTCTGGACAGCCAATATCTCCCGGAAACTCCTGAAGGACCTTCACTGGACTTTCATCGGAGCCCCTAGTTTGCAATCTGCCTGCGGAACCTGGACTTGTGCACCCACAGAGTCACATGAGAGACTCTTACAGATTCTCATACTACTTACAGATATCTCCTATTGATTTGTTTCCCTAGACAACCCTGAGTAATACAGAATTCACCTGTGAAACCACCCGTCCTGGACTTTTCATTTTGGGGAGTTGTTTGAGGATTCTTTCAATCTTTTTGTGATTAGTTTGTTGCAGTCTTCTATCTCATCTAGGGTCCATGTAGGTTGTTCTTAGGTTCCTAGGAATTTTTCCATTTCACCTATATTGTCTAGTTTGTTAGTAGTTAGGTTATTGATTTTAGCTCATTCTTTTTTTAATGTAATAAGTATTGAGGACTATAAATTAACCTCTGCACTGCCTTCACCGCATCTCAGAGATTCTGATATGTTTTTTTACTCATTTTCATTTGTCTCGAAGTATTTATTAATTTCTTTCACAATTTCTTCTTTGATTATTTAAGAGTGTGTAGTTTAATCTATTACCATTTAATGTTATTATTGTAAAGGAAGTTCTTACTTCATCCATTTTGACCTTTGGGTTTTATCTATCATACCTTATTTTCACAACTCTTTTTACACTCTTAGTTACTTTCACTGATATAATCTTAATTTCTAGACTCTCTTTCAAGCCTCTCTCTCCTGTCTTCTCTTTTCAAGCTATAGCAATCCCTTTAGTATTTACTACAAAGCCCATCTCTTAGTTACAAACACCCTCAGTTTCTGTTTTTCTGTGAATATTCTAATCTCGTATGGATAACTGTTTTTTGACAAGGGGACAAAGACCACTCAATTTGGAAAGAATAGTCTTCAAAAACTGGACCTTCATTTGCAAAACAACAACAACAACAAAAAAGGACCCCCTACGTTACAGCATAAAAATTAAAATCAAAATGGATCAGAGACATAAATATAAGACCTAGAATTATCAAAGTGATAGAAGAAAACATAGGGAAGCATCTTCAGGACCTTGTGCAAGACAATTGTTTCTTAGACTTTATACCCAAAGCACAAGCAACAAAAGAGAAACTATATAAATGCGATCTCATCAAAATTTAAAACTTTTGTGCATCAAAGGTCTATCTTGAGAGTGAAAAGGCAACCTACTCAATGGGAGAAAATATTTGGAAACCTAATATCCAATACAGGATTAATACCAAGTATATATAAAGAAATCCTTCAACTTAACAAGAAGAAAAACAATCCAATTTAAAAGTGGGCAAAAGACTTGAATAGACATCTCTCCAAAGAACATATACAAATGTCTAGAAAGCACATGAAAAGATGCCCATCAGCAGCCATCAGGGAGATGAAAATCAAAACAACAATCATACCCACTAGAATGTGTTCTATTTAAAAAATGAAAAGAAGTTTCAAAGAGGATGCAGAAAAATAGGAACACTCTGTATTAGTCTGCCAAAGGGTTACTCATGCAAAGTACCAGAAATCTGTTGGCTTTTATAAAGGGGTTTTATTTGGGGTAAAAGCTCATAGTAACAAGGCTGTAAAGAGTCCAACTCAAGGTTGCTTTCTCACCTAAGTCAGCTGCCACATGTTGAAGCAAGATGGTCGTTGATCACTGGCATAGGGCTCGTTTCTTTCCAGGCCTTCTCAGCTGCTCTGTTCTCTTCAGCTGCAAACTATCAGGCAAATAGCTCATCTCTCCCTGGGGCCTTAGCTATTTGAGGCTTGTCCTTTCCATCACATGGCAAAGTTCTCTATTTTTCTCATGTATCTTCTTAGGTGAGTGCCCGTTTATATCAGCCTACCAAGGGAGCGAGGTCTCAACCTGAGTCACGCCCTACTGACATGGTCAGATCAAAAGCCCTAAGTTGATTTTATCAAGTAAACTTAAAACCTTTGAATTTAATACAATCAAAGGGTATCACACCCAAAGGAAGAGATTAGTTTACAAACATAATCGTTTTGGGATTCAAAAATCATCTCAAACTGCCATATATGTGAATATGATTGAAAGGAGAAATGTTAAATTGTATATAGTAATGGAATAATTTTTTAAAAATTTCTATTCATTCTATGAAGCCAACAACATCTTAATACTACAGCTACATACAGATGCAGCAAGAAAAGAAAATTACAGACCAGTATCTCTAATGAACATAGATGCAATTAATGAACATAGATGCAAAAATCCTTAAGAAAATACTTGCAAAAAGAATCCAACAATACATCAAATGATTACACACCATGATCCAGTGGGTTTCATCCCAGGTGTGCAAGGATGGTTCAATACAAGAAAATCAATGTAATAAACCACAATAACAAATCGAAGGGAAAAAACTACATAAACATCACTATAGATGCAAAAAAGGCATTTAAGAAAATACAACATCCTTTCTTGATAAAAACACTTTGAAAGATAGGAATAGAGGGAAACTTCCTCAACATGATAAAAGGCATATATGAAAAACCCACAGCTAACCTCCTACTCAATGGTGAAAGGCTAAATAAAGGCTTTCCCTCTAAGATCTGGAACAAGACAAGGATGCTCACTATCACCACCCATATTCAACAATGCATTACAAGTTCTTGCTAGAGCACTAAGGCAAGAAAATAAATAAATAAATAAATAAATAAATGGCACACAAATTGGAAAGGAAGAAGCAAAACTTTCACTATTTGCAGATGACATGATCGTATATGCAGAAAGCCCTGAAAAATCTGCAACAAAACTACTAGAATTGATAAACAAGTTCAGAAAAGTGGCACGATACAAGATCAACATGCAAAAATCCAGCACTATTTCTGTATACTAGTAAGGAGCATATTTTCCTGAGGAGGAAGTCAAGAAAAAACTCCCATTTACAACATCAAGTAAAAGAACCAAATATCTAGAAATAAACTTTAAAAAAGATGTAAAGGACTTGTACAAAGAAAACTACACATTACTAAAAGAAATCAAAGATGACCTAAATAAGTGGAAGAATATTCCACATTCATGGATTGGAAGGCTAAATACCATTAAGGTATCAATTCTACCCACATAGATTTCAATGCAATCCCAATAAAAATTCCAACAGCATTTTTTACTGAAATAGAAAAATCAAGTATCAATTTTATTTGGAAGGCTGAGGAGTCCCAAATAGCCAAAAGCATCCTAAAAAAGAAGGGTGAAGTCGAGGAACTCAGCTCCCTGACCTTGAAGTGTATTATAAAGCTACAGTGGTCAAAACAGCACAAGGATAAACATGCTGACCAATGGAACCGAATTGACAGTTCAGATACAGACCCAAACATCTATGGCCAACTGATATTTGACAAGGCCACTAAGCCCACTCAACTGGGACAGAATAGTCTCTTCAACAAATGGTGCCAGGAAAACTGGATATCCATATTCAAAAGCATGAAAGAGGATCGCTATCTCACACCCTATATTGAAATTACCTCATTTGGATCAAGGACCTAAATAGACCAGCCCAGACCATAAAACTCCTAGAAGATAATGTATGGAAGCATTTACGAGATCTTGTGGTAGGAAACGGTTTCATAAACGTTGCAACCAAAGTGCGAGCAGTGAAAGGAAAAAAAATAGCTAAATGGGACCTCCTCAAAATTAAATACTTTTGTGCTTCAAAGGAGTTTTTCAAGAAAGTAAAAAGGTAGGGGAGCAGAGGTAGCTCAGTGGTTGTGTACCTGCTAACCCGATACCTCCTTAAGAAAATAAAAGGGAAATGGCAGCCTACCCAATGGGAGCAGATATTTGGAAACCACTTATCCAATAATCCTACAACTTAACAAAAAAACAAGCAACCCACTTTTTAAAATGGGCAAGATACCTGAAAACACTTTTACAATGAGGAAATAAAAATAGTTTAAAAAGCACATGAAAAGATGTTCAACATCACTAGCTCTTAAGCAAATGCGAATTAAAACTACAATGAGATATTATTTTATACACACTAGACTGGCTGCTATTAAAAACACACACACACACACAGAAGCCATATGAGTGGATTGCCAACACAGGAAGCTGCCGCTGTCCTATGTGAGAGCCACCGACGGGCAGGAGCAGCCACTGCTGCCCAGGACTGGGCCCTTAGGGAAGAGGCAGCAAGAAGATGATACCCAAGTGCTACCAACAGGTACGTGGAGATATGAAAGATCAAGAAGCTCACAGGCCCACTCCCCACCCCGGTATCCTTCTAGTTCCCAGGCCCCTCAGGATGGCCTCTTCCGTGCCACATGGCAGGATGAAGAGAACCAGACACTAGCTAACTCCCACCTTCTAGACCCCTGGCAATGGCACAAGCACAATTTTGCTGATCATTCTTCCCAAAGACCAGACTTCATGAATGGCAAAAATGTTAGCAGATGAGTTTGGAATAGCATCTAATATTAAGTCACAAGTAAACCACCTTTCAGTCCTGGAAGCCATTATATCTGTACAACAAAGACTCAAACCTTGTAACAAAGTACCTCCAAATGGTCTGTTTGTTTACTGTGGAACAACTGTAACATAAGAAGGAAAGGAAAAGAAAATTAACGTTGACTTTCAACCTTTCAAACCAATTAATATGTCACTTTATATTTGTGACAAATTCCATACAGAGGTTCCTGCAGCACCACTTTCGGATGATAGCAAGTTTGGCTTCACTTTACACTTTACTGCACACTCCAAGGAGACACAAGAGAAGTCCTGCACAAATTCACTGTGGATCTACCAAAGAAACATGGCAGAGGTCAGTCTGCCTTACATTTTGCACATTTAAGAACAGAAAAACATAAAACTGTGTGACTCCGGGCAATCCCACTTCTAGGTATATACTGAAAAGAACTGAAAGCAAAGACGGAATCCAAAAAGATCCCTGCCTTACAACTAGAACATTTCCAGAACTTATTCCATGAGCACTGGACAGTGAAAAGAAAACCGAAACAAAACTAGACCCAACCCTACACTTTGGTCTGTCATGATGTCAGCACAGCACCCTACAACTAAATTCCTAAATGCCAAGTGGGACTAATTTAAAAAAGAATCCCAGTTTTAACTTTTACTCCATAGTGAAAGGGTTGTTCTTGTATTTTACGGGGAAGAAAACTACAAGTGTTGGAGAAGATGTGGAGAATTATAACACTCATTCACTGCTGATGGAAACATAGAATGGTGCAGCCACTGTGCAGGAAGGTTTGGCAGTTCGTCAGGAAGCTAAGTACAGAGTTGCCGTATGACCTGGCAATCCCACTACTAGGTATATACCCAGAAGAACTTAAAGTAGAGACACGAACAGATATATGCACACCAATGTTCATAGCAGCATTATTCACAATTGCCAAAAGATGGAAGCAACCCAAGGGTCCATCAACAAATGAATGGATAAACAAAATGAGGTGTGTGTGTATATATACACACACACACACACACATATATATATGTATATATATATATGATGAAACATTATTCAGTTATAACAAGGAATGAAATACTGAAACATGCAACAACATGGATAAACCTCAAAGGCCTTATGTTGAGTAAGTAGCTAGAGGACAAATATTGCATGATCTCTGATATGAACACTAAGGATATTGAGCAGACTCACACAGGTAGAATCAGGAAGATAGGTTATCAGAAGTTAGAAGGCAAGTAGAGATTGGTGAGCTGATACTGAATCTGGACAGATTTTATAATAAGGTTAATGTTAAGGGTATGGCAATGGACAGAAGTGATGGTGGCGTATAGATATGAGTGTAATTAATGGCACTGATGTGAGAGTGTGAACAGGGTTCAAAGGGGAAATTTTGGACCGTATGCTAAGGAAAGCTAGAGGATAAAACAAATGACAGTGCAACTCAGGGAACTCTGGGGTGGCTGAGGATTGTGGTTAATAATACAATTATAAGAATGTTCTTTCACAATCTAAAACAAAGGTACATCACTAGTACTGGGTGTTGACAGTGGGGTGATATATGGGAAAAATGCACCTAAAGCACACTTCTATGGGATATGAATACATTCGTGCTGTCATAGGTATATTTTCTCAATAGATGGAGGCCCACACAACAGACAAAAAAAATATTAAACTCCTGTCCTAAGGAATCCTGATATTTTCTCAAATAAAATGGCAAAAAATCTCTGGAACATATAGGCAGTGACTAATAAAAAAAAAAACCAAACAGCCAATATGCCAAGCCCTCCATCGTGATATACATATTTAGGAACCTTATTCCTGTAAAAATGAAACTTAGCCTTATTATAATTAATGCCTAAGAGCTACCTCCTGAAAACCTCCTTGTTACTCAAATGTGGCCTCTCTCTAAGCCAAACTCAGCAAATAAACATACTACTTTCCCCCCAATGTGGGATCTGACTCCTGGAGACGAGCCTCCCTGGGATTATCACCAAGCACCAACCAGTGATGCATGTAGAAATAGACTCTGACCAAAAAGGGGGAGCAGTAAATAAAAAAGAGTTTTTCTGTTTAAGAGATTTCAAAGTGAGCCGGGAGGTCATTCTGGAGGTTATGCTTATGCATGTCTCAGGCAGATTTCACTAACTACCACAGGAAGCAAAACCTCAAACAAAAGTGCTCCTGGGGGCTCTAGGGACATCTGGACATTACAGGCAAGGCGCACAGTTGGACGAAACCAACAACCCTTTGGCAGGCACTATTTGGGAATATATGATAATCTATTTCCCCAATATAACAGAGATAAACTAATTTATAAAATTCCTTACTCATGATTCTTCTACCCCTTTTATGTGAACATGTAATTATCACTATACCCATTAAATATATGTCTCAGACACTTAAATCTTTGAATTGTTCATATGCCAGTTGAGCCCTGAATCCCAGAAGAGTTGTGGCAGACCTATTCTCCAGTTCTTCAGCCTTGCCCAGAACAACTAACAAAATGATGATGGAAAAGTCCCATCCCCCAAAAAAGGAGTATCGACAATTGCAAGCAAAACAGCTCCATCCATCCGCCCTGTAATATCTAAGGCCCCTCTCAATCCAAAGCAGTTAGAGCATACATTACCCCAAATTCCTCAAGACTGAGGAATGAAAAAACATAAAGGGGAGGAGGAGAGTAACCATGGACTACCAATGTAGATTTATTGTTATTGTAGGTATTACCATGTGGTAACAGAAGATTTTGTAACACTGTCATAAAAATAGTGGTTACCAGAGTTTCAGAGGGGAGAGGGAGGGATGAATAGCTGGAACATGGGGCATTCTTGGGGGCACTGGAATTGTTCTGTAAGATACTATAATGATGGATACATGACATTATACGTTTGTCAAAGCCCATAAAACTATACAATGCAAAGTGTAAATCATAAACTATAGACCATGATTAGTAGCAATCCTTCAATTTGCTTCATCAATTGTAACAAATGTACCTCATTAATATAAGATATTAATAATAGAGGAAAATGTGTAGGGGGGTTTATACAGGAATCCCCTATACTTTTGAGGTAACTTTAATCTAAAACTTCTCTAAAAGTAAAGTTTATTATGAATTAAAAAAAAAACATGGAACTAAACTACACAATGAAGTCTAAGATAAACCATGGACTTTAATAGTCCAATTATAAAAATGTGCTATCAGTTGTAACAAATGTTCCACACCAATGCAAGGTGTGTTGGTGGTGGAGCAGTATATAGGAATCCTGTATTTTATGCATGATTGTTCTGTAAACCCACAACTTCTCTAACAGCGGGAAAAAATAGGCAAAGAACTTGAATAGACTATTCTCCAAAAACAATACATACAAATGACCAGTAGGTACATGAATAAATGCTCAAAATCACTGGTTATTAAGAAAATGCCAACTAAAACCACAATGAGACACCACTTCACTCACACTAGGATAGCTATAATTTAAGAAATGGAAAATAACAGTATTGACAAGGATGTGGAGAAATAGGAACCCTCATACACTGTTGGTAGCATTGTAAAATGGTGCAGCCACCATAGAAATCAGTAGGTGGTTCCTCAGAAAGTTAAGTACAGAATTAGCATAGGGTACAGCATAGGACCTCTTGGTATAAACTCAAAAAAATTAAAGCAGGGACTCAAACAGACATCTGTACATCAATGTTGACAGCAGCATTATTCACAAGAGACAAAAGGTTAAAGCAACCCCAGTGTCCATCAACAGATGAACTGATAAACAAAATATGGTATATAACACAATGGAATATTCTTCAGCCATTAAAAACATGAAGTTCTGATGCATGCTACAACACAGGATGAAATTCACAGGCATCATGTTGCATTAAACAAGCCAGACACAAAAAGACAAATACAGCATGATCTCACTTACATGAAATACCCAGAGTAAGCAAATTTCATAGAGACAGATTACAGGTTACCATGGATGGGTGGATGGGGTGGAGTGAGGGAGTTAATGCTAATGTGTGCAGTTTTTGTTCAAGGTGAGGAAAAAGTTGGGGTAATGGATGTTGGTGAAGACAGCACAACATCTGGATGTTATCAGTACCGCTGAATTATATATATGAAAGTAATTAATATGGGAAATTATGAACAGTATATATGCTACTAAAAAATGTTTTTGTATTTGTTTTTAATCAAAGGCAGGTAACCTTGTTTTAGTTTGCAAAAGGGCCACAGATGCAAAGAACCAGAAATCTGTTGGCTCTTATAAAGGGGTTTTATTTGGGGTAAAACCTTACAGTTCCAAGGCCATGAAAAGTCCAAACTGAGGCACCATCAGAAATGCTTTCCCACCAAAACCAGCTACTTTTGATCCTGACTCCCATTCTAGGGAGTCCTGCTACATTCTTAAATAGGCAAGAATCTCTATAGTACATAGGCACTGCCTAATAAAAGTAAACAAAACAATGTTATGGCCTCAATATTAATGCAAGTTACTATGAATCTTTTTCTTGTAAAATTGAAACTTAGCCCAATTTTAATTAATTAATTAAAAGGCCATGCTAATATTTATTGAAAGAAAGCTGTAGTCGTAATATTAATTTCTGACAAGGCAGACTTCAGAATAAGGAAGATTATCAGGGATAGAGACATTGCATAATGATAAAGACGTCAATTCTCCAAGAAGCTGTAATAATGTTAAGGGGGAGCAGATGTGGCTCAAGTAGTTGGGTGCTTGCCTCCCACACGGAAGGTCCCAGGTTTGGATCCCGGTGTCTCCTAAAGAGGACGAGCAGACGCAACAAGCTGATACAATGAGTAGGGAGCGGATATGGCTCAAGTGGTTGGGCATCCACCTCCTTTATGGGAAGACCCTGGTTCGGTTTCCAGTGTCTCCTAAAGAAGACAGCGAGCTGGCGCAATCGGCAGGCGCAGCAAAGTGACTCCACAAAATGACACAAGAAGCATGGGGAGGAAAAACATAATGAGAGACACAACAAAGCAGGGAGTGGAGGTAGCTCAAGCTATTAGGCACCTCCCTCCCACATCGGAGGTCCCTGGTTCGGCTCCCGGTGCCTCCTAAAGAAACAAGGAAGACAAACAGATATAGCAAGTGCAAAACAAAGAGTGGGTAGGGGGAAATAAATAAAATAAATATTTAAGAAAAAAGAAGATGAAGAATGGTGTGGAAGGTAACACACAAGTAGTGGGAAAGTTCTGGCAAATTTTTAAGAAAGTCATTAGGAATCTGAATGAAATGATGGCAGTGGAAATGGAAAAGAACTATGATATTGGAGAATTTCAATCAACAGGCTTAATAAATGATCAAACAAGGCAATCAGAGAAAAGGAGAAGGAATAGATGAGTCCCTAATTTTCACCTTCGCAAACTAATTAGTAGAATGGTGATGTCAGGAACAGAAGACTGGGAGACACTAGTTTAGGGCTCTTTTAAATAAAGAAGAATCCACTACATTTTACCTGTAAGGTTTTTTAAAACAAGTCTTTCTTAAAAGATAATTTAAACTGAACAAGACTTAAAACACCAATTATTCGATGAATAAGAAATGACACCCAAGTTACTTAAACTGAATTTAAGCTATATTTTTCACTAACCTATTTTCTTTCATTAAACATAGTTCTAAAAAACAAATACAATTCCACTATTTAGGGATGAAAAAGCAAACCAAATTAACAATAAAAATTATGCTTGTATTTCTAATGGTAAAATTAGACTTTTAGCACCAAATATTGTTTCCACAGAGCATTAACAAGTAATTACTTACAGTTGTCATCTTCCTACTTCAATTAGAAAGATATGATACCACAGGATTCTCTGTAAAGAATATTATAATTCATTTTCCACTACTTCTAATATGAGATTAAAAGATGCAATTTATGAAGGAGTAGTAATTTAAGAATAATAAAGTTTCTTGTGAATGCAGCAAATCCTCAAAAATCACATTTAAAAAACAAAACTTCTGAAACATAATGCTTACAACTACTGGCAATGTTAAGAACCAAACTTTTAAGAACATAAGAAGTTTAAAATATGACATTAACTCAGCATATTTCAAGTGAAAAAAAAATAACTTGGTACTACAGATTTTTACTCTACAGAAAAAATAGAAAGTTTAGCAGTGTTAGCATTTCCTCACGTCTCATTTACTACACATCTATCTCATTTCTCCCCCAAACATGTCCTCCAGAAAAAAACAAGATCACCAATAACCTCCAACTTTATAAATCCAATGGACACTTTTCTGTTTTTCACCCTACAAGACCTGTCAGCAGACAGCATGTAACTCAGTTCCCTCATTTTTTAAACACTTCTCTTTCTGGGCTTTCCTAATGCTGCATACCCCTGGTTTCCCAACTTTCTCTATGGCAATTCCTTCTTTGTATGCCTTCCTCTCTCATATATGTGTGTGTATAAATATATTTTTTAGGAGGTACCAGGGATTGAAACTGGGACCTCGTACATGTAAAGCACTGTGCTGCACTGCTCCAGATCTGTATATTTTACATTCCCTCAAGGTAAGGCCCTGGGTCCTTTCTACTTCTCCATCTACATTCTTTTCCTAATGAGCTCATCCATTCCATAGTTTTAATACTATTAAGTTAAAAACTGATCATAAATCAAGTTTTTATCTTCACTCCCAAACTCTCCTGTAAACTCCAGATTTACTTTAACTGTCAACTGGACATCTCTAAGTGGATATCTCATTGGCAATTAAAACTAGACCAAATATCCAAAACAGAATATTTTACTTTCCCTGTCTGCCCCTAAAACTTTTATTTCATATTTATTCATTCTACTGAATATATATTATGTGCCAGGCACAGTGCTATACAATGGCACAACAATGTAAACTTGAGGAAGACCAGATGATAAATAAGTAAAATAAGTTGTAAAAAGTGCTGTGAAGGATATAAACAGCGTGCTCTGATAGAAAACTGGGGAGAGGGTTGCTACTACTGATAGGGTGTTCAAGTTTTGCCTCCACAATATTATGTGCACTCCCTGAGAAAATGGCATTTACCTAAGGTGCTCAAACCAGAAGCCTAGGCATCCACTACCCACAAACAACATATCAGATGGATGTTAGTTCTAACTCCAAAATACACTTTTAAGCTGAAGAGAGTTCTCAGGCAAGCAAAGAAGAGACGCATGGAACAAGTAATGACAAATATGACAAGATGGTGCATAGAAATGCAGTATGCTATGGAAGCAAGTTACAGTGAGACCTGACCCAGTCTGGAGAAATCAGAAAAGACTCCTACAGGAAGAGATAATTAGGAAGAATCCAGATCATCACTAGAAGTTTGCAACACAAAAAAGATATGGAAACTATGCCAAGAAGAGGGAGCAGTATAGCATGTTATATCCCAAAACCTAAAACAAGTCCAAAGTGATGAAATATTAGAAGGAGGAGTTTAGATTAAGACAAGGCCAAAAGAAAGCAGAAAGTATTCAAAGACTAATGAAATCACGTTAAAAGGGCACAGTAGTAAATTTGAAAATGCTCCCAATGGCCAAAACTTGAACAATTTAACTACAATAGATTAAAACATATTAAAACCCAAGAGTGCATGAAGATACTGAAAAAAAGGATAATTAAAATGGAAAACCCTCACTGAAACCTTAGAAGTTGTTAGGGCACCAATTCAATACTTGGAAAATTAATAAAGGGAAGCAATCAAGCTTTTATGCTGTCTTTCCTGTGATAAAGGGTAATTAAGTGATAACGAAAAGTTCTTCCAGTAAATAAATGCAGAAACTATTAGGGAATCAGGATATCACCATTTTGCAACCCTAAAAATACAAATGTATTCAGGCAAAGATCAATAAAAGATGCTCAAACCATTAGGCAAAGGGGAATTTTATAATACAAGAATCAGGTTGATACCACCTGAAACCACTACTCAATTTTAGCACCGCTAAAAGAGAGACCAGATATTATGCAACTGATGGATGGGAAATGCACAGCAATATCTATGGAATATTTTTATTTTTAAAAAAACTGAACCAGAATCGAATTAAGTATTTAAATCTGATTACCAGGTTTCAGGAGCATCAGGATCAACTAGAGAGCATGTTAAAAAACAAATTGTTGGGAACCAGTAAGACAAAGGAAACCCTAAGGAAGCAAACAGCCAAATATAGAATGTGGGATATTTTAAAAGGAAAAATGACCCAGTTTTGACAACAAATCGTATTTTTAAAGGGGGGGGGGGATGTTTAGAATAAAAACTACTTAAAAAACATAACTGCAAATGCCAACATGCAGATCCTTAGAAATTCAAACATACCTACTGTAAAAAGACATCTTGTCCCATATTAACAAGTGGGACAATATGAATATGGACTAAGAATAGGTAATATTAAGGAATTTTTGTTAAGTAGTATAATAAAATAGAGTCTACGTAGTTTAAAAAAAAAAAACTCATGGTAAGAAAGAAAAAAATGTCCAGGCTACATACAGTTGGCAAAAGCCACACCATACAGGTCCACTTTATGGAATTTGGGCCAAAACTGAATGGTTTTACAGAAAAGAGTGACATCATCATATTACAACAATTTCTGGTTCCTAAAAGCCATGTACTAAGTACTGTGTTAAGTACTGTGTTATGTGTGAAGACTTATCTCTTTGGATCCTTAAAATAATCCTGTAATGGAGATATTAATTCTCTATCATTTTGCCTGCTGATCATGATCAGAATTTGCATTTTTTTAAAGGACAAAGTGTCGAGAGTAGTTTGGAAGAAGGCAAGCATGAAGACAAAAACCAATTAAGAGTTGTTACGTGAAGAATTTTCTTGTTTCTCTGGTTTTTGTTTACTATTATTAATATAATGAAAATGCTCTGATGATGACAATAAAAAAAAAGACTTGTTACAACCAGTTAAGAATTCTTGCTCTAGACTAAAGCAAATGTTCAATGCATTAGGAATAAAACATTAATACAGAATTAGTTTTTTAAACAAAACATAAATTATGTCCTACAGCCATTCAACTTTGAAACAAACTTCTTCCTCATAGTAAAGTCTTATTTTTTAAAGCAATCTTTTTTACATGTACTGCACTTATTGGGGTTATGTTTAATTCTTATTTCCAATGTAAAGTGGCCTGACAGAGATAACAAAATAGTATCTTCTCCTAGAAGAACCTCCTTTCCCAAATAAAAACATGGTTTTAATTCCTAAATGACTGAAAGAATATGCTCCTTGTGATGTCCTTCACACTTATCTCTGGCTAAAGAAGCTTAGATAAGACAGGCACACAAATCTCTAGGGTAAGGGGGTCTTATGAGTAAAGACCCAGGAGCAGACAATAGTACCTGACAAGTCTTTTCCAATGGGGTAACCATGAAAAGCCTTACTGAAAGATTTCTAGGGGCCGGCTCGATAGCCCGGTGGATAGGGCGCCGGCATACCACATGGGAGGCCCCGGGTTCGGTTCCCGGGGACCTCTCCTAGCGGGCAGACCGCCTTGAGAACGGCAAGCCGCCATGGGCGGGCCAGAGCCGCTGTGGGCAAGGCAAAAAGCTGCCACAGACAGGGCAAAAAGCCGCCACGGGCAGGGCAGGTCGCCCGCGAATGGAGCGCAGCCAGCCACCTGCGAACTGAAAGCCGGCCGTGAATGGACGCAGAAGCCGCCCACAAGCGGG
This sequence comes from Chaetophractus vellerosus, assembly GCA_004027955.1. Classification (NCBI taxonomy): domain Eukaryota; kingdom Metazoa; phylum Chordata; class Mammalia; order Cingulata; family Chlamyphoridae; genus Chaetophractus; species Chaetophractus vellerosus. The sequence goes on from PVKH010001521.1 coordinate 27,402, forward strand.
GAAAGCCACGCCTGCGCAGTGACCACTCTCGGCGCGTCGCCGCAGCGGGGGGGGAAGGGGAGATATGTAATAAAATAAATAAATCTTTAAAAAAAAAAAAAAGAAAGAAAGATTTCTAAGGCCTCTTTATAAAAAAATCTCTCCTACTTTAGAGTCCTACTGTGGCTTATCACCACTGGATCTTATATATTGGTTACTCTAGGAACTACTTTCTTAGAGGCTGAGTTACAGTTAGTTGCCAATGGCTAACTCAGCCCAAGTCTGATTTAACAACTTAAGCTGACTAGAACAAACAAAACCAAAAAAAAAAGGATTCTAGAAAGGAAACCATGGTATTTTTGTCTACTCAAAAACCCGGGTAACATGAAAAGATGCTGAACATCATTAGTCATTACCAAAATGCAAATTAAAAATGAGATATCACTACACAACCACTAGAATAGCTCAAATCAGAGGCTTACAATACCAAATATTGGAGAAGATGGAGAGCAACTATAACCTCCCTATATTGCTGTGGGAATGCAAAATGGTACAACTACTTTGGAAAAGTTTGGCAATTTCTTAAAAAGTTAAACACACACTCACCACATGATTTGGCAGCAACCCCACTCCTAGGTACCCACCCAAGAAAAATGAAAATATGTCTGCATAAAGACTTGTTCACAAATATTCAGAGCAGCATTATTCATAATAACCCATATCTGGAACCATAAATGTCCTAAATGTCCATCAACTGATGAAGGAATAAACAACTGTGGTATATTCATACAATGAAAAACTACTCAGCAATAAAGTGAAAGAACACAATATGGATGAATCTCAAAATTACCATGCTAAGTGAAAATAAGCCAGACACAAAAGACTATATACAGTATTATTACATTTATATAAAATTCTAGAAAAGTCAAAACTATAAAACAGAAAGAAGATCAGTGATTGTCCTGGGTGAGGGAAGTTGGGGACTGAATGCAAAGGGGCATGAGGGTATTTTTTGGGTGACAAAGTGTTCTAAAACTTGATTGGGGTGTGGGTACACAACTATATACGTATACCAAAACTCAGAGAACTGTAAACTTAAAATGGGTCAATTTTATTTTGTGTAAATTATACTTCAATGAAGTTGGGGGAAAAAAAGACCTGGCTTGATTACACCTGTAATTTACCAGCTGATTTAAGCAGTTTTCATTTTCTCATAGAAATATCCATAACAAAGAGTTCTATATTTACTGCAAATACTGGACTTACACTTAACTCTTCTGCTGAAAAATGGAATATAAGATTATATTATTTGCCCTATCTCATAGCATTGTGAAATAAGATAAATGATGAGAAAGTGCTTTGGCAACTGTAACATAATATTACACAATTACACAGCAGACTACACATTTTAAAACAGGCATGAAAATGTTTTTTCACATCAGTGACTCTTGGAAATTTTAGTACACAAAGTCAATCTTACCCAAAAAAAAAAAAAAATGAAAAGCAACTGCCTATGCAAATTTCACATTTTTCAATCCTTCTCCACAACCTACATCCTATTGTTTCTTGAGTTACTGGGTGGCTCCATGTAGCATTTTCTAGGATGCTCTTTCTTTTTTTTTTCAAATGAAAAGCACTATAGAAATATTTAAAGAACGTCATTAGATGAGCATGTATAGACTTTTATTTCCCAGTGGAAAAAGGCCAATACCTAGTAGACTGTCAGCTTTTGCCAAGCACTTTTCCAAGATGTTCAACTTCCTCTGAAACTCAGTTAAATTTCTTTCCATTTAATACTTCAATTCCACATGAAGTTAATGAATGTTTATTAATGTGACCTACAGAATATCAAAACATTAAACCAGTGAGGACTTCCAGGAAGAAGGTGTCAAAATAGGTAGGCAGGGCTCAACTCTCACAAAAACAGAGGAAGTGCAAAAAGCTATCCGAGGGAGCTGCTCTGGGGATCTGCAGACCAGGAGAGTGCTGCGCATTATCCAGGAGGGAGAGGGACAGTGAGACAAAGAGGCCAAACTAAAACCATGAGTTACTCACCCCTGTGGCTGGGAACAGCACATATACCACACCCTCAAGGTGAATAGCCTCAGTAAATCCCCTGGCTCACTACAGGCAAGTGAGTGGGGAAAGAACATTCTCCTCCTTGGGTGGAGAGTGGTTTCTCTTCAGTGAGTTCAGCCAGCTAAGCCCACTTTGAATCTCAAAAAAGATCCCAACCAGCATTGAAGCATCCCCAGAAGGGGGAGGGGGGATCTGATCAGGCAGGCTGTCACACCCAACCACCCTGGTATAGAGAGGAACTAGGTCAGAGGTGGGGGAGAGATACCCCACAAACTGTTAGAATCCCAACTCGCCTGAGGGAAAAGGGGTGGGGATAACCGGATAACATTTCAGAAGCCTACCCAACCCATAGAGTGGGTGTAGCTCAAAGTAAGAGTGCCTGCCTCACATATACTATGTCCCTGGTTTGATTCCTGGCACCTCCTAAGAGAAAGGATCCAGAGAGTGATCCACCAGGTTGTCAGGCACCCAGCTGGCACTTTAGTACACAAAGTAAACCAAATTCAATGGAAGGTGTTTCGGTCAGCCAAAGGTGTGTCTTTTGAAATACACCAAAGATTGGTCGGTCTTTATAAAGGGGTATTTATTTGGGGTAGAAGCTTACAGTTACCAGGCCACAAAGCATAAATTTCTTCCCATATCAAAGTCCACGTGCTGGAGCAAGATGGCTGCCGACGTCTCCAGGGTTCAGGCTTCTGGATTCCTCTGTTCCCAGGGCTGCATTTCTCTCC